>JBBBVU010000008.1:3409707-3421419 GCA_037177055.1 Atherinosoma microstoma
AAGTAAGACCTGAACCAGTTAAGGACCGCTCCAGAAAGTCCCACCCAGTTTTCCAGCCTGTGCAACAGGATTCTGTGCCCGACTGGAATTTATCAAGATTTCCATGTTCATATAAAAAGTCATTTAGCTGGTTGAATACAACTTTCTCAATGATCTTGGATATATATATAAAAAAAAGTGGCTTAATGGCAGCCATCTTTAGGGAACATACCGTCTAATTTTGTTTTTTCCGTCTTATTGAAAAGAAGCGCAAAAATTTGCCTGAAACCCAGGTAATTAAAACTATACGGCATTAGTTTGTAGCTATTCGGTTGTCATAAATACTTGTCGCTTCGTCTGACAAAGCAACCAGTGACAATTTCTGATGAAGTATAACGGTAAAGTAGGGGTATCTCATTTCCTAGGGGAATGTTTTCACCTCTACACCTTTACCATTTCGTTTTGAGGAACAAGGGGTAGGGAGAATAAAGGGGGAGGGGTAAAAAAGGGAAATGGGATGGGGCCTTAATCTGTTATTAAGGTTTGTTAGAGTGTGCGTCAGAAAACTAAGTTTGAGGAGATTATCTTGGATTTTTTTTAAGAGTTAATCACACTTCCAGCAGCACAGAAAAACAGCTCTACCAGCCAGAAACGTAGTCATATGTTCAAAGAACATTAAAGGATCCAATCCTGACTTGCTCAATCCAGTTTTGATGAAAAGAGCCCCTAGAAGTTAGCACAAGCTAGTGGAAAAGAGTAAAAAAGAAGCGTCTCGGCTCACAGCCAGCAGTCAAGCAAAACCAGGATAGCAGCGGGCCAGTAAGGCCATGAGAGCTTCAGGCTGCAAGAGTCACGAGAACCAGGCCGTTGGCTGAGAGACCCATGAGGACCACCAGCTGGGAGAGCCCAGGCCCGGACTTTAAAACAGATGGTATTGGAGTTATGCAACATCCACTCTTAAGTTTATTCTTTATTTCAGAGTTATTACAGAAATACGTTTGTAGAGCAAAGACCCTCAAAATCTCTTGTTTCTTTGTGTCTCTTGACTCACTGTTTGTTGATGAAAGGGTTGATTTATCATTCAACCTTGTGATTTTTATCAGTAAAAAGAATAATAAATCTTTCAGGGAAACTGTTTAGAGAGCAAAAAAGGTAAAATGTTTCACTTGTCTGCATTATGAACTGAAGATTTTCATTAGAGATGTTTTTTCTAAAACTTTGTTGAACTGTATTCTGTGTTTTACCATTATTTAAATTGTATGATGTATATTGAATATTCATGTAACACATGGACTCCTGTAGCACCTTTAATCATAACTAATAATTGCAACTTTCTTGGTTTGAGCAAACAAAAATCCTTTAGAGAAAACAGTTAATTATATATTATACATTATTTTCATTTTAAAATAAAGAGTCTGTGATAGAGACTTTAATTATAGAGGGTTGTGTAGTCTGTTATGAACCCGATCAAGTACCCGACCTGCCTTGTTTGCATATGACCTCAGCTCCAACGCCTTAGGCTAAACAGAAACACCATCCATTAAAAGGAGTGGTTAACCAGCTCTCTCCCAAATTACAGTGACTCTGGGTTCCCATTTTACTGATGTAGCGGTTGTGTGGCTCCCGTCTCATGTTACTCACTGTTCTGCTGAAACTTACTCACGCAGGCGATCCTTCCCTTGTAAAAAAAAAAGTGAGCAAGCCATTTTTTGGCAACTTAACAGGCACAAAATTGAATTTGCAACAGGTTCTTTGGAGATTATCCTCTTAGTCTACAACTAGTCCGGTTTCATCTGTAAAATATTTCACTTGAATATCTGAGAGAGGGATGTTTCTCAGGCTCCTCAGCTGAGGTTTAACCACATCCTTTTGACAAATGAAGGTGGAATATTTTACCACTTTGGCCAAGACGCTGTTGCACAAGAACATTTCCTGGGGATGTCTGCCTGCCAGACAGGCCATTGCTCTCGCTCTTGCAGCCCGATTGTAACTGGCGGCCGTGGTGAGGCATCCAGATAACACTATAGAGTTGACCCTGCTTTTAACCTGCTGGAACGCCTCCTGTCGACAGCCCGTTCCATCTTTCCAAGTCCAGACTGATCCAGACAACATTAGCTCAGCACCTTGCTCTCAGACTCCTCCACAGCAGCTTCCTCGGAGACATCTGCCCCCCTCTAACGCTGATCTTTGACCACTTAGGCTAAAGATAAGTTAACCTCTGCCACCATGCTGGGAAGCTCCTGACATGGTGCGCTTTTAATGCACATGTGCAGCTTCTGAGCCTGAAGAAGTAGGAGTTAGTTTTTATTTTCCTCCCTTTACTGAAAGGTCATAAAGACTTGGAGTTAAATAAGCTTTGTGAGAAGTGTGAATGGCTACTCAACTGACCCCCACCCCCTCTACTTTCTCCCACCCTTTTGCCAACACCAGTGAAGGGATTTTCCTTCCCACCATCTCTGGCTGGAACGCTATTTCCGGATTGTGTTGTTCATTTACTTTAGTTTGCAGAGCACCCAGGAATGAGAGGCCATGGAAAACTGAGAGTGGCAATGTGGCTAGAGCGGTAGGGAAAGACAGAGAAGGGAAGGGAGGTGTGTGTGCTAGATAGAGAGGGCAAGACAGAGCTGAATTGTCAGAGACAAGCCCGCAAGCAACAGCCTTACAAAAATAGCACAAGGAAGAATCTCTGTGGGTAACATAAATTTGCGCATGATGAGTGTAATCAAACCGAGAAGGGTTAGACATGTAACATAAACTATCTTTGTGATGTTAAGGATTCCTCTGTCACATATGGGTGTTTGCCTCCCAGCCTGCCTGGTTGCCGGTTTCTTTTGTTTATCCGACTGTCTCTGCTTCACACTGAACATCCTATTACACTTTGACATCTCCGCAGTCGGAGCCCAGACACAGGCAGTATTTGACCTGATTACCTTTTGACATTTAAAGCAATGACGAAAGGAAGCCTCTACCAGGCATTATTGTTAAACAGATCATATGATCTTAAAAGGCCTTAGACATCCGAGCAATACAACACTATATGACCAAATAGGATTGAATCTATTCATAGACATCATCTTTGTTTTCACGCGAAGGAAAGGGGACAACAAAGTAAAAATGAGCCGAGTTTAACTGTACTTAACTACATAGGTTTAAGTTTTTATTAATATTTATATTTAACCTTTTTTTAACCAGGTGAGTCAATTGAAAACTTATTCTCATTTGCAATGACGACCTCGGCCAGAAGCAACGATAAAAAAATACATTAAAAACTTGCAAGATACAATGACTCACATTTTGTTTCACATCACCTGCCAAACAGCTCCGTTGCCCATCACAACCACAGGAAACCACAGAGAAACGGTCCAGTTCAAGATCAATTCCTCCTCCAGTTCTCCAGTGGTACTTGTCACCCATGGCTTAGAACTCACAATCCCCACATTGACTGGGTCTTAGATAAAATTGTTAGCTGGAGCTTGTCCTGTTCCAATTCTTGCCTCCATTTTGCCCTGCCAGGTAATGGCCCAGCCACCAATAGAAGCCATGATCCACCTGACCTCTGTCAGGTGCCATCAGAATATCACAACTTGGCTGACATATTTAGTAAGTCCCGGGCTCTCTCCTTGTCACCTGTTTATCAAACCAGGAGCGTGAGACCATGGATGCATATATAAATTACTCCCTAGCTGCTGGCATTATCCGTTGCTCTTCTTCCCCTTTGGCCGCTGGTTTCTTTGTTGGCAAAAAAAATGGTTCTTTGCACCCTTGTATTGATTATAGGGAGCTGAACAAGTATCCAGTGCCTATCATATCTGCTTTTGAACTACCATTTTCACAAGAGTCGATTTTGAGAACGCTTATCACCTGGTTTGCATCCGTGAAGGCGACGAGTGGGAGACAGCTTTTAAGATGCCCATAGGCCTCTTTGAGTGCCTAGTCATGCCGTTCAGTCTGACTAATTCCCCTGCAGTCTTCCAGGCCCTGGTAAACGATGTGCTAAGGGATTTCCTGACTCACTTTGTGTTTTTTACCTCGACAACATACTCATTCCAAGAATAAGGCTGAGCGTATCTGTCCTGCCCGGCAAGTACTCCAACACTTACTAGAAAACAAACTGTTTGTCAAAGCAGAAAAATATGAGTTTCACCTTCCCACAGTCAGGTTTCTTAGATTAATCAGCAAAAAGGACCGGATAAGAGCTGGCCCTGCCAAGACCAGAGCAGTTGTGGTGTCGCTGGAACCAGGTACCCATAAGCAGCTAAAACTCTTCTTGGGTTTTGCACATTTTTACCATAGATTCATAAAGAACTATGGTCTTATTGCTCAACTTCTCACTAAACTCACATCAAGTTGCACTTTGTCTGGTCCCCTGAAGCAGCTCCTGCTTTTTCTAAACTCAAACAGTTATTCTCTTCTCCTCCAGTTCTCATCCAGCCAGACTCCTACAAGCAGTTTGTTGTTGAGGTGGACACTTCTGATACAGGAGTAGGAGCGGTCCTACACTGGCTCTGCACACAGATTACAACCCTGTGCCACCTTCTCCGGGAGACTGACCCCTACGGAGCAGAACTACAGTGTGACAGGGAACTGCTCGCAGTCAGGTTCGCCTGCCATCCCATAGCTCAGCGAACTCTAACCTTACTGAGGAGGCATTTCTGGTAGCCATCCATGGACCGTGAAATACATCAGTATGTCTCCTCCTGTGCTGTATGTGCCCAGAGAAAGTCCAGGAACCAACCACCCTCTGGCTTCCTACATCCACTGCCTGTTCCAGGGAGGCCTTGGTCCCATATTGCAGTAGACTTTGTTACGGGCCATCCTCCTTCCCAAGGTAATTCCATGATCCTTACTATAATTGACCGGTTCTCAAAAGCTGTCATTTCATAGCCCTACCAAAGCTGCCCTCAGCCAAGGAGACCACCAACCTTCTGGTACTCCATGTAATCCGACTACACCTGCCTTTGGGCATGATGTCTGACCTTGGTCCTCAATTCACCTCCAAGGTATGGCAAGCTTTCCGCTGAGCTCTCTGGGTTGCTGTTAGCCTATCCTCAGGTTTCCATCCTCAGACCAATGGCCAGAATGAAATGGCTAACCAAGAACTGGAAACCGCCTTCGGCTGAGTCATGACCAATCCAGCTTCCTGGTCCCAATGCTTGGGTAAAGTATGCTCATAATTCCCTGACCAGCACGGCTACAGGTATGTCACCATTTGAGGCATCTTTGGGCTACCAGCCAATGCTGTTTGCTTCACAGGGACAGGACCTGTCCTTCCCTTCCATTCACCAACTTCGTCAGTATCACGGGTTGTGGCAGAAGATGCATACAGCCCTATCCAGAGCCGCAGAGTGTAATCACCACCCGGCCGACCATCACAGGAGCCCCGCTCCTCGTTACCACCCTGGCCTAAAGGTATGGCTATCCACTAAGGATATTTCCCTGAAGACCGACCTGTATGAAAGTCTCACCTTTCTTTATTGGGCCATTTACTGTTGACAAAGTAATTAACCCTGTGACAGTTCATCTACAACTCCCCAAGACTGAGGATTCATCTTTCTTTTCATGTATCTCAGATTAAACCCATATCTGTCAGTCTGTTGTGTCCCCCTTCTCAGCCCCCTCCTCCTCCTAGTATGATTGACAATGCTCCTGCCTATACTGTGCGCCGCATCCTCGATGTTTGTCGTCGGGGCGAGGACTACAGTATCTGGTGGACTGGGAGGGGATTTGTTACAGAAGAGCGCTGTTGTGTGTCCCGGTCTGGTATCCTGGACTCGCAGCTCATCCGTGATTTCCACAGGCAACGCGGTCGTCAGGGTCTGCCTTGAGGCACCTCTTCGGGGGGGACCTGTCATGCCTGCAGGGGATGCATGACCCCAGGCACACCTGAGTCTCATCTGAAAAAAAACTAATCTCATGCGTGACACTGTTAGTTTTAAAAATGAATTAGTTAACCAAGATTATGGGAAACTAATTTGTGTTACAGTGGCAGGCTAACTTCTGAGTTACAAAGTATAAACGGGTTTCTTGCTTATGCTACTGAATGTTTACACAAAAATGCAACAAAACAGCCGTTGGCAGGTATGGTGTTGTAGAGACTTCCTTTAATAAATGTACATTTCCTCATTTGTAAATTCTTGACTCAGTAATTGACTGTGGTGTTATAAGCATGTGTTAACATGCTAACATTGGTAGCATGCTAATGTTTCATAATTGTACTGTTTTCCATAACTGCAATTGTAGTGTTTTTGGTCATGTTTTAAGAATTACAAGATTACTGCTGAGGGAAACTAATTTGTTACAGTATTTCGGAGCTACTTTGGAAAGAATAGACAGGTGTCTTGCTTGCTAACACTACTCGTGTGTACAAAGAAACCACAGATGGCAATCATGGGATTGTAGTAATCTTCCTCAAATGTAGAATTTCCTCATTTGTAAATGACTCAGTTATATAACTGATTGTGATGCTTTAGATAATGTGATGATGCTAACAGTGGTAGCATGATAATGTTTAATGAACCTTACTAAATGTAGAATTTCCTCATTTGTAAATTATTGAATCGATAATTCTTTGATTTGTTTGTGTTTCTGCTCTTCTTATATCAGGAACATGGTGGAAGAACTAGCACTACTGGGATGACTATTTTATACATTCTCTTCATACTTTACAGCAATCCATGATGATGGATTTAATGAACATGGTACAAGCTTTCAATGCAATCAGTTAAAGTCAGATAAGCTAATTGTCAGATTTCTAAGTAATCGCATGGGCCGATGCACATCACCGATGACTCAGTGTTTCCAAAAAAAGAAAAATCTGCATGCAGGTGAATCCTCAGATGCACCTAATGATCTCTGTGTAGTTTGAGAAGTGTTATGACATGTAATCAGAATCTTGTATTTTGAACACTGCAGAGACTTTGGGACTCTGGGGCTCACAGGACTTCGGCCTGCTTTTTTGCTGGCCTTGATCCATAACCTTCTCTGCTCCTGGCAAAGGATTGTGATCCTATAAGTATTTTGAAGGATTATCATCCATCCTTTTAGTTGATTAGTAAAGGTAAGTGGTCAATGATCCCCGTTTAGAAGTTTAGCTCTGCCGAACAAACGAGCTGAGTGCTTTCTGTACGCTGGTGATGATGAAACCTTGTCACTGTGACTCGAGACATGTTTTAACCATATAATCAGTACAATACTTGTTAAATCCCAGATCAATAGCTTTAGCTGAACTAAAGAATAGCTGTTAATATTCGGGAACACTGGCATTAATTAACTCCTTGATGACAAACCCTGAAATTGTTCATTAAAGGCATTAGTTTAAAAATGTTTGCTCATTTCTTGAGAAATACAAAGTGCATATATGCAAGGGCAGCCCTAAAGAATTGTTGATGGGGGGGCAGGCAGGGGTACAAACTGGGAGAAGAATGGCACATGTTAATGACACCTATTTAGAAAAAAGGGTCTTGATTTTAGGAAATAATGAACTTATTATTACAACTAAACTGGACATCTGATGTTTAACATAAAGGAAATTAAAAAAAAAAAATTAACCATTATATTGTCTTATCAAATTGCATTGTATGGCTTTAATCGCTGTTGTGCAAACACTCTTATTTCATTGAGTGTTTAAACAGTCATTGGCTGTTTAATTTTGCAAAATCATCCCAATCTGGTGGTTTTATGACTTTTATATCCTCTTTTTAACCCTCTGGGGACGACTGACATGCTGGTGCGTTCAGCTAGCATATCCGATTTAAGTCGACCTTGCAGCAAGACGCAGCAACATAGCATCTCCTTTCAGACTTCCATCAACAGTGCAGACTTCAAACTATAAACCAGTTTTTAAATCATGTTGTTTGACCAAGTAAAACCAGAGTTGTCATAAAAAATATACGGCACACTTTTTTGTGTATATTACCGTCACGTTTGACGCAGACAGAAACTTTAAAAACGGGCTTTTCTACCAAACATGCTAGCAAACAGAAATTCACAAGTACTTCAAGCAACAGTGCTTCCTATTAGTGGAAAAAAGCACTTCATCAACCAATCAAAAAGTCGTCTAGTAAGACATGTCATTTAATAGGGAAAAGGGGGAAAGTTATGGCAAAACGAGAGACAGCAAATTGTGATAGCAAGTTTTGAGATTTAAGAGATTTGTGACATTTATTGTGTTTTAAGTGTAAAGTTATTGTATTTAGTGTGTAGAAAAGTTGTTTTTTGTCATTGTGGGAAAAAAATGTGGCAGGTTAAAGTGTTTTAAAAGGTGAAATATGTATTAAAATCACAAATAGTCAAAAACAGCCACTTAAACCCTCGTCCCCAGAGGGTTAAAATGTAAACCGTTTGGATGCAAATATTATCACCCATGTGGGCAGTGGGCGTTACGATGCTGTTTAAATATATGATCAAGAACATGGTAATGTTGATGTAGAACAACATATAGAAGGCTGGCAACAGAGGTGAACCACCGTGGGCCGCTGAGGCCTGTGCGCTGAAATATGGCATCCTACTGCACTCCTGTAAATCTACACGAGATGGTTGAAAAGCAGGGCCTAATTTCCCAATTGAGATTAATAAAGTAAATATTATGTTTACATGCTGCATTCAAATGCACTTGGGCATTTGAGGTTTACCCAGGTAAAGGTTAGTTTACCCAGAATATTTGTTGGCATATGCCAATTCTTTTTGGATTTTAAGGGAGGGCTGTGCCCCCCACCCCCCCACCCCCCCCACCCCCACCCCCACAGGTTACTCTGGCCCATGCCATGCATATGAGGCAGTTGGGTCATATCTTTGCAAGTTAAAAACTACAACAATAGAAAATGAACAAGATTCAAGAAAAGAACAAGAAACGTCAGAGATATTTTGCTGAACTTGCTATCAGGTTATAAATTCATTCATTAAATCGCATCAAATTCTGTACAGTGCATTAGAAATTGTTTTTTCATTATACTGTTCAAGTGAGGTAATGGAGTTGTATCTAGAGTTGACTAGTGTAGATACAGCATTTCTCTAACATTTAATAATATCTTACTAACACTGTAAACCTTGAAAAACCTTTAGCGCTATTCTATTTAATTATAGTCATGCCAGTTTAAAATTAACTTAAATGTTATTCTGCAAAAGGAAATAAACTGCCCTTCTCAGGTCACAAGAATTAGATTAGGTAAATAGCCTTTGGCATCATTTTTTCATGTCACCATGACAATTACAGCTTGTCAAGTCAGCACTTTTTACAGAAGAGGCATCTGCTGCCCAGAATCTCTTGTCTTGAGCTTGAGAGCACCACAAAAAAAAGTCTATGCAGGTGTAGAGGGGAAAGAGGGCATTAATTTACGTTAAATGTTATGACAACAAATGTAATCGGTATTTTGGAACAGGCAGTGTGGGTACAAGCTGTATTAATAATGTAAATTAGTCTTGTGTGTGTGGGAGGGTTGTTTTTTTTTTTTTTATGTGTCATAAATCACCCGGAGGATATTCATACCATTGCGGGGAGATTCAGATAAAAAATAAAGCGGAGCGCGGTGACTCTTGATAATTTTAGCTGCATTTATTCTGCACTTTGATGTCAGAGAATGTTTTGTTCTTTTGCCACTATATCCTCAACCGAGTGAAATATTTTGACTAAATCAAAAGGACAATAAAGAGATTGGCAAGAAAGTGATAAGGTTTCTTTCTTCTTCTTTTTTTTTTTAACTACTTTCATGACATGTGATCTCTTCAGGGTCTATATTTCCAGAGAAAATCAGGTCAAGTCAGGTAAAGTCAAACAGATGATGACATTCTTCACCCTCTGGGACTAGCATACAAACCTTTGGCCTTAAAAGACCAGGTTAAATCCCTTTCATGACGTAGAAAATAAGTTTACACGTTCTACTTGTGGCTCAAGGCTGTGTCATTTACTCAGATCAGTGATGCTGCTGTTGTCTGTGCAGGAGTTTTGTAATCCTAGATTCTCTTGTCCTGTTCTCTCATTGTTGCGGCGCCCTATTTAGTGTTAAAATAACTTCTTTAAGCCGATACCACTTAAATGGTTTGTGTGGCCGATCATGAGAGTTTTAGTGCATGTGTGTGGGCAACAAGGGAAAATAGGGGGGTTGACTTGCGTGCAGGACAGGGGTGGTTTGTTTTGTCAGCAAAATGTCAATCTGTCTTTGCAAGGTTATCCCATATGATCTCCCTAAATACACAGGGCTTGGTTGTCCATCTGGTTGGCAGTTGAGAACTCACACACACACTCCCCTCCCCATTAACACCCACCAGTGTAGGCCCATGTCTGGAGGTCTTGGCTTTCTACCTCCCACTGAGAGGATATGAAAAGGCCGACAAAGCTTTCCATTCTCTTCTCTTACTGTCAGATTTTTGGATCAATGTAATCCTCAGATGGCTGGAACACGTGTACAGCGGTTTGGTTGCTCCCTAACAACTAACTTGACAACGAAACAATGCAATGGTCCTTTACTTTAAAAAAAAAAAAAAAAAAGAAGAAAAAAAAAAGTAAGAGTCCAGAAAAGAGCCGAACTCTTAACAAAAACCCAGCGTCGCCCCCGAATAAAGTCCAGAAAAGCCGGATCCGTTCCCAGTCCAAGCTGCCTTGGGCTCCCCAAAGCTATTCAGCGTGTGCAAATGAAAGATGTGTGATGGAACGGTGCAAGCCTTCAGGCTCAGCAGCCCTCTGGACAAGTTTGGCACCCACACCGACAACTGTGGGCCAAAACTCATGTTGCGTGCTAACTCTCTTCCCTCCTCCCCATCCTCCCCCCTGCTATCCCGCTCTGCAATTATATGCTACACTCCCACCCAAACATGCAAGAATAGGCCTTCTCAGTCAACAGACAAACCGAGTCATTCTGTCCTCAAACCATGACATCATGACCATTTGACTTCAGCATGAAATTCAAGCTTAATTTAACTTTGTCAGGGGGAAAAAAAAAAAAATGTGGTGTGCGTTACACAGCCAGAGTGCTGCTGTGGTGTGAACGGTAACCTTATGCAATTCTGGGAAGGCAAAGCTAATTTATTCTCTAGAGTTTCAAACACATGAGGAATATGTAACTCGAGCCAGTCATTATCTTTAAGGAAATTTCCTGCATGCAAGTGAAAGCAACAGAAAAATATTGGCATTTTAAAGTACACAAAAACATATATGTACAGTATTTTATAATAAGCTGGATGCTAACATAGAAGCACCTAAAAAAGTCAAAACATAAAAACCCAAATGATCCATTCTTGGTAATGATTCAACAGAACGAGTTTCTTTAAGTTTTCCAGCTTTAAAATACCTCCAATAAATCAATCAAGCTGCCGACAGCTATTGTTGTGAAGCACACCTCATTTTGAAAATCTGCCTCGCAACAGAGTCCTGTCCTCTGCTCTGGGAGGGCTTCTTGATAGTCTGCTAGCGCTTGCATGCGCATGTATATATGACAGAACCAATGGCACCTCAGCCCAGCTTAGCCCTAGCAACACAGAAGGCTGGTGGGCTTCAGTGCAGCCCCTGCTTGCTCTCCCACACGCTCATAAATAACTATACAGATTCTCTGTCCTGGCCAGGGGGGGGGGGGAGAGAAGAGAAAAGAGCCATTTAGACAGCTCCTCTCCTCTTATGCTATTCAAGTGACCTTTTCTATGGGTCAAACAGTCCAACCACAACTCCTTAGAGTGGGGGGGGGGGGGGGGGGGGGGGGGGGGGGGGGGGGGGGGGGGGGG
Source organism: Atherinosoma microstoma (assembly GCA_037177055.1). NCBI lineage: Eukaryota > Metazoa > Chordata > Actinopteri > Atheriniformes > Atherinidae > Atherinosoma > Atherinosoma microstoma. The sequence continues at coordinate 3,421,396 of JBBBVU010000008.1, forward strand.
GGGGGGGGGGGGGGGGGGGGGGGG
>JBBBVU010000008.1:3455192-3469861 GCA_037177055.1 Atherinosoma microstoma
GGCCGTGCTCTGACAGACAGGGAACCGTGAACGTCGGTTTCTCGCACAAGAATCAACCCAAAACTGTGAAAGAAAAAGAAAAACGTTGCACCTTAAGAAACACACAGGAAATGTGTTTCTCCCTCAAATAGACCGCCACCTCGTCATCGTTGTTATTTATACCTGGATGTGTCGGCTTCGTAGTGGTCACAACATTTCTGATCTTATAAATACACGCACAGCGAAAGCACAGCGAGGACTGGAACGTGCCAAAAACAACAAACTTTTCCGTTATACGACCCATCTGGTTCTTTCCTTTCAGTTCACTAAATCAATTTACTTGAACACGAGAGTGAATACACTCTTACTTTTCTTACGTATTTACATTTCCTGATGAAACTATCCTGATTGGGAGGATAGTTTTTCACCGTTTTGGATGAAATAGTCGGTTTGTGAGGACTGAGAATTATGTTCTAGGCTGTCATGTGACGATGTGAGCACTGTTTGTTTTGTTTTTGACTTATTCGAGGTGTATTTGGTCCATCTGGGGGAAATCTGTCGAACCTAATTAACGGAGGAAACCAATGAAACTTTTTGGACATTTTAAGTTTCACGTTCAGTTTTTTTGGCCCTGCGATGAACTGGCGACCCCGTCCAGGGTGTACCCGGCCTCCTGCCTGTAAATTGCTGGGCTAGACTCCAGCTTCCCCGCGACCTGGAATTGGGATTAAGCGGTACAAAAAATGAATGAATTAATGAATGTTAAGTTTTTTCTATAAGCTTGAATATTTTGCCACAGCTAGCGCAGCGGTGCGGTGGTAGCTGTGTTTCTACCGGATAACTCCTGGACATATCCTGCTGTGAATCCCACTGCTTCTCTCAAGTCATCGGTGGAAGCTTTAATTTAACTTTTGGATCTTGAATTACAAAACATATTTATTTAAAGACAATACATGAAATGTATCCGTTAAAGAGTTTTTGGACACACCCGGGCGGGTGATTGAGCTCATCTCGTTTTTACATAACTGGAGCAATACCAATATTTCCTTACATGTACTGTTGTAAACAACTTCTGAAAATGTTACAGCACATAAATAATGGCTTTTACTTGCTGTGTTTCACTTTAAACTTAATAAACTTCACAAAAAAAACGTTTATGGACTATACTTTTAACTCCATACAACAATCCTCCCTGACTGTCCACAGGCTCGGCTCAAAGGGCCAATTACAACCACAACCTATTTAATAAATCTTATTAATTAACCGGCTAACATAGCAAAACTAGAATTGGCGCCTTTGTGCTTCCACCTATTCCAGCTGCCGTCTATATCCTCTGTTTTTGCTGAGTCATGAATATTTAAGAAGCCGGTTAAGCCAAATGGCTGCCCCTCTTGGTTCTGGAGGTTCTTCCTCTCTCCTCTGTTGCCCGCTGCCCCCGTGCATGCTCATGATGGAGGACTCAGAGAATTGATGCAATCCTTTACTTTGATTATTTTTATGAACAGTTATAAATAGGACTATTGTAGATCATATAGTGGACTACAATGAGTTCTCTTGAACTGGATTGTTTATGTAGAAGTGCTTTTAGATCACTTATTGGTACTATACTGAAAGCTGAAGAGCATCCCCTCCCCCCAAAAAAGAAGTGTTTTTAAAAGAGCATCGTGGCACAAAGAGGCTGAACTTCTATGTTTTGGATTTTGACCCCCAAATCTGTTTATGCTGAAGTCCAAGTTGATGTTTGTGTGAAGTTTCCTCTTTGGTTTTGAGAATGTTACATACACATTATCACCGTGCTTGAATGCCCATGTTTTCCACGCAGGTTCAGAACTTTTCCCATCAGATATGTTTTAATAGATCCAAACTTTATGAGAGGATTGGTCCATGCCTCTTTTAGGGTCTGTTCATTTAATTGACAGAAGTCTGATACGGCTCGGCACCAAGGTGGCTATCATTTACCTCAGGTCTGGTACTAGTGTATGTATCTTTTCACTGTCTCATAAAACTTTTGAGTGATTCTTGCAGGTTTGCTGCATGAAACTAAACCTACAATTCTTTTTGAAAAAACCTCTTAGACACTTTAAATCCAGTGTGTTTGCACTTTTGACTGGTTCCTGCAGAGGTTGTCATGCAGGATCCTCACCGCTGGAAGTTTATTTGCCTCCACTTGTAATTTTCTAAATAGAAAGCAATTTTAAAAACCACATTTGTTCAGAAAATTTAAAAAAAAATATGAATTGAAATATCTCCAACATCATAAAAGTAAGAAATTGTTTCTGTAAATTGTCAGACGTAAATGAACCGTCTGCACATCCTGAATGAACTATGCATTTTTATTAAGTACAAGAGGTTCGGTGAACAAAATCTTCCCTTAAAATCACTTCTGAATTTCTTTGATTTTTCTCTCAGTGCAGAATTTCTTAAGTGCCAGTGTAGTAACCAGAGAGAAGGTGGCAACCAGAGTTAGGACAGTTCTCATGGCTTTGAACCAGGCAGGGTAGCCAGGCAGCAAGGTCAGGTCATAATGCAGAGACAGACCCAATCCCATGATGACTACGAGGGCTCCTTCGGTAAAATTGTCCTTGCAGAGCAGAGCCAGCCAGGCTAGAAGTGACGGCACTACGCTGTTACCCAAGTTCATCCAGTCTGGCTGAGCAGGACTACCAGGAGGGATGGCGAATCCCCAGCGGGCACCTCCAAGGAAGGACACTATAGAGGCACCATACACCATCTGAGCATATGCAACTTCAGGATAGAAGGACTGCGTGGAAGCCATCAGCAGAGGGGCAGACAGGAAGGGGATGAGCCCAGAGAAGCCAAGGTACAGAGCAGGTGTGGGTGCCTGGGTGAGCGCCTTCATGCTAAAACCTTCTTTACTGCTGCTCTGACTTGAAGTGTTTCTTGAATCCCCGTGACAGAGACGAGAGACATGCCAGCTCAAGGGCCTGGTGTTCAACAACCTGTTGGTGGAAGTGGGTCTGTGCGGCATAAACACGGAGGCCTGGACATGAAACTGCTGCAGAGCTTTTGTTGTGCAGTTTGGTGTCTTGATTTTCTGCTGGATACATCTCCACACCGGAATCTGAGACAATAACAAACAGAAAATGGTTAAAATAATCATTTCTTGCAACATACTCCTCTGACAAACACAGTGCTTTTGCATTTAAGATATATATATATATATATATATATATATATACACACACACACACACTACAATATGCTCTTTTTTATTTATTTTTTTATCTTACCCCAGTTATTATCCGTCTTCCAGATGCAAAACTTAACATTTTTAACCTGCAAAAGACACATTCTGTTAGTCTTCATGATAAAACAGACTCAATATCAACTACACTTTTTACATGTATCTGCATGGACCACACGCCAAGCTAAAGTTGCTATCATTTAGCATTCTCAACCTGATGCAATGCAAAGCTAAACTGGTGTAACAACCTTTTAAAATCAAACTAATGTGGTACAGGTACCTTAACGTTACCTGTTAACCATTTTTATAATAAATACCTTGTCCGGGCCGATAAAATATTCCCAATAAAAACAAAAGTTAATGGCAACTAGCTAAAGTAAAGGTCGTTTGCTCGCTGCCATTTTATCGGTACTCGATTAAATGCCTGTCTTCTTGCGCTGAGCGAGACAGATTCTGACATCAATTGGTCTGGCTGTCGGTGGCGAGGGGACGTACTAAGTTACATTCAGGGTGACAAATTCCTACTATCAGTATTTTCAGCACATTGTTAATCAAATGTTTTAAAAATGCATTCGCCAATATAACTTAATCGTTTCAGGTACTTTATTATTACTATATATAAATTAGAAATGTGTTTTCATAAACTGTATTAATCAAGACATTTCGGATTCGAAACACCTTGGAGATTCACTAAGTTGCATAATTACGACGGCTCTTGAACGCAGCACAGTTGAGTCTGTTCGAATCCCTCAGAGCCAGCGCCAGTGGTAAGCGCACCTAAAAACCCAAACAAACATCGACAGCCCCCTTTTCACCAAGAAGTTTGTAGTTGTGAAAAAAAGAATACTTTAGTTAGTGTTTGCAGACTTTATAGCGTTTTTTCTATCTGGGACTATATTGCTCTGAAGAAGGTACGCGGCACCGTCATGAAACACTGCAAGTTAGCTCGCTAGCACTTAGCAAGCAGTTAAATGTGTGCTACCGCTGCTAAGGTAGCCATTTTGAAACAGTGTTGTTCCAGCCAAGCCAGGTCTGTTTACCTCTTTTGTATGCCTCTTGACAGTCGCTTAAATAGATACTTTTAGGCTATTTGAAAATAATAAACAGGTTTTTACTTGGGTAAGCTCGCCGTTTGCATTAACTCATTTAACATACTTCACAGTTGTCTTGGGCGACTTAACAGGCTAAAGTAACGTCAGCTCTCGGCTAACAATTGCTATGCTAACTTGAACCTTGGTTAATTAAGAGTTTGCTAGTTAGGGAGTTGGGACAGATTTAACGAAGTTATTATTTGATGATTCATGCAGACTAGATAAGAAACACTAAGACTGCTTTGCATTTTTTAATTCCTCTATGTACTTTAAACCATATCGTTTAGCCTGCTAGCTTTGGCGAAACGTGCGTGTAACGTAACTATTGAATTGGGTCTGCTTGCAGTGTTTGTGGGCATGTGGGTTTCGCTTACTTTATGCTAATGTTAAACAGAGTACTATTGAAAACATAGCCGCAGTGGTGTTGTCGTAATTCACGTGAGCCTTGTTTCACGGTGAAGCAAATGTTTGGTGCTGCACATTGTAGCCCGTGGCCAGCTCATTGATGATGAGCTGTTACGTAATATAGTTCAGTGACACCACACAAACCAGCAAGTTTGTGCAACAACAAAAAAAAAAGTACGTTTTTGGGGGGCTGATTTAATCCCGCAATCCCATGTATGTTTGAAGATTTGCAGACTGTGATTTTTTTACCTTAATTTCTCACAATATTACAGAAGCTACTGGGCCTTGTGTTTAGATATGCAGCAGTCTTGGGGAGAAGTGCAGAAGAAGATGGTGTTCATGTTATTTTTACGCTGGTATAAATATTTAACGTGCAAAAGCTGACTGGATTTGATGAAGGAGCCAGCTTTCAGTGTGAAATGCATCCACTCAGTTGTGACTTTTCCCCCCTCCTCCTCATACCTCTCAAATTATATTAGAAGTTTCAAAGCAGTTTCTTTGTAGGGCTGGATGTGTCTTGAATTTGAAGTTATTTTGGGTTCTGATAGGAGTATTCAGGGAAGGAGCAGCTTCTTTAATAGTCTGACATATGCTTTAGCTACTAGCTGCAGAAATTTGGAGGAAATGTTGGTTTTAACTAATTCATTTTTGTAATGAAAGCCTGATTTAGCCTCAGTAAGGAGGTTGATTAAAGTTGCAACCTCATGTTTGGTGCACTTAATTTGTTCTGCTAAAGTAGACTAATTATTACAAGCCTGCACAACAAATGTGCTATAACAGAAATGTTTTCATCTTTGATAAAGCTGGATTTTTAAATTAATTTAAGCAAAGAAGTCTACCAGTAAACCACCGAAGTGACTCTATGTATGTTTTAAATCTGCCGTTTTGAAGTAATTTTTCTGATTTTTGTTTGTGTTTATTGCAGATCCAGTCTGGTCTTGTGCACATACCTGTGAACCATCAGCAAGAAAACCGAGAACTGCACTGAATTTTCATTTTTGTGAGGAAGGGAAACGATAACGTGTTCAAAGAAGGAAAGAAAAGACCCATTTTTACTAAATTTGGATGCATGCTGTTTTTCTTTTTTTTGCTTTTTTCACAGTTCCTATTTTTCTTGACCAGAAGAAGAAGTTTCTTCAGGGTTTATTGTTCTTTTTCGGACGAGTTAAGTTGTTGCTGAAGGACGCTCATGAAGGACTTTTGATTTTTGACGTCACATATCTATGAAATCAGAGCTGAATTCTCTATCTGCTGCAGTCGGAGAAATTAGGCTAAATAAATGGGCGTCTTACAGATGTGATTGTAAAACACCCAAAAGTAGAACTGTCGTGATGATGCACTGTTCAGCGACGTCTTTATTTCACTAACCCAACCTGAAAATGACAGCGATGTAACATAGGGCTTTACCTCCTTCATTGTCATGTGACTTTGAAACTTTTTGCTCATTATTTTTCTTCGATTGAAGACAGTCTTTTTTTTCACCAGTTTAATGAGGTGAGCAGTGGTTTCCAGTGACTTCCATTGCCAATAAAAGACTGTCTCTGAATGAATTTTTTCTTTTTTTTCTCCCTTTTTTTTTTTTTTGCATGCGATCAAGTAGATCTTAAAATGATTCGGTGAAAGGTGAATCGACTCAGACGCGTACTGGCACACAGTGTGGCAGGACAACACCTGTCTCTCTTCCTCCGTCTGGTGTCAAAGTGGAACTGTCTAACGACTACTGTCCATGTTTCAGGGCGGACTCTTTCCTTATTTTGAAAATAAGATAAGATAAGCTTTTCATCACCACTAGGGACAAATCACCTGTTGCATCAATTCCTTCTTGCCAATCAGCATCAAGTCCAAACTGGTTTTGAGTTTTATTCATGACAGTAAACATTGAAGGATTCAACCCGCCAGCAATAAAAGTTCAATAAGTTTCCTCAGAGACGTGACCACTAGAAGGACTGTTTTGGATTCTGGCTAAAGAAGGAAAACCGCCCCCTCGTAGACCTCTTTTTGCTTCAGCTTCAAAACATCTTCCTTCCTTCCTGCTTGGCCAGCTCTCTGGATCACCATTCCAGATCATTCCTGCAAACTTTTTGACTCGACTCCCAAGTGTTTCACCCTGGACGAAGGGATCTGCCTCTGGAGAAAGGGGCTGCACTGTCCTGGCGGAAGCGGAGTGGGGCTTTTCGGCGTGCTGCTCCCCGTCTGTCAGCGCACACACACTGTGATCAGTGCCAACAGGCCTGAGGAACCGAGCCCAGCCAGACCGAGAGAGGAGGCAGAGGACTTCAGAGCCACAAACTCTGGGGTAATGTTCACGTTTGGCCTCATTGACTTGCACAGGACAGATGTGTCCAGCTGTTCTCACGAGACATTTTATGATTAGAGGTGTTTATTCACTTCCTGTGATACACAGAGAGGTTTTCAAGTCAAAACGATTAGTTTTATTAAAGCTGTAAGCTATTTATATCACAAGCTTCTTTTCCAAAAGAATATTTCAAGATGTTTTCCATCCAAGTTGTCGACAAGTTATCAACTTCACAGGCACGGCTGCAGCAAGTGCAGCTTTTGTTGTTTTCTGCTAAGAATAGGTCTCGTCTTTGGCTCGTCCTGTGGGAGACCTCCGTGCTGTGAAGTTCAGAATTACTGATGGGAGACAAATGACTTGAAACAGATGAAATATAAACCAAAATGGACGAGGATGAAAGGAATTTTATTCCTTGTTTTTATTTGCTTTCTGTTGTGAAATGTTAAAAATGTCCTTGTTTCTCTCTCCTCCTTTGTATCAGATCCTGGCCATGAGGTTTGATGCCTCGATCCACTGACCGGAAACACTGGACCTAAATGGCGCAGCATGACTTTGTCCCTGCCTGGCTTAACTTCTCCACGCCCCAGCCTGCCAAGGTAGAGGTGTGTGCATGTGCGCCATTTATTCTTTATTAATTTTTTTTTGCTTCATCAGGATTTTTGATTTAAAGCCGAGGGTTGGGTTTGAGTTGGGTTGTAAACAATGAATGGAAGTAGGTGTAACGTCTGAGCTTTAGAGTTAACTTTGACTGTAGATTTAGTCGACCACAACATAAAGTGTCAGGCAGAAATTTTTGACTTCAGAAACTGAAGGGAAACTCGTGAATCATGGAATGACGCATCTATCAACTTTTATACTTTATTTGTAGGTGTTTTTATCCCAAACAAATACCATGTTTTGAAATGAAAAAGACGACGATAAAACTGGTGTTTATTCATGTCGGTGGGATCTGTTATCCCCACCAGTTTACCAGTTCTACACATTTCCTGAGCCAAATGAACAAGAAAAGCTGGATGAGAGTTGAATGAATTTTGCTTCCCGCAGCCTCCCATCACCTGAGGATCCCCCCCCCCCCAAAGTTCAGCAGTGGCTGAGAGGCCAGCAGGGACATCAAAGTTTTCCAGAGATTTTTAAGAAATTCATTCCAGCAGCTCTAGAAAAATGAAAAAGCTGCCGTCGTTTCCGGTGAAGCATTTTGCTCACAAACAAGGCGAGTAGCCATGAAACCAGAGAAGCCTCCATCAGACTCACACCCCGCTTGTGTGTGTGTGTGAGCTGCACCTGGACGTTGTGCTGGAGAAGATCCGTGGCAAAGAGACATCAGTCGTTGTGAGAAAACTACTGATAGCGGAGACTGTTTTTGTATTTTAAAAAACAAAACAGGATGTTTATGGCCGGTTGAGCCGCCGGCTTAAATACACTTTGCTGCGCGTCATCCCCTCTTTCTCTCACCACCTTTCCTGTTGACTGTCCAGTAAAGGCCTTATAGGGCTAAAAAGAAAGAAAAAAAAGAATAAAACATTGAATAATTACTTATTAAACTGTTGAAATTTTATACACCCACTAAATGTTTGACACAATCTACTCCAAAAAGAATTAGATTACATCATAAAACACAAAATTCATTAATAAAAAGATGAAAACACAGAGACTGGAATATTTAAAACATGTCTCACATGAAGCCCCAATGCTTCTTAGACGACTTTCATCTTAAATTAATGGTTCGTTAACTCCTCTAATGAGTTTGCAGCCTTTCAAAAGCACCTGATGTTGCTTTAGCATGATTAGCTTTGCATAGATTTCAGGATGAACAGAAAGCAAATGTCGCTTCAGATTTGTTGTTTTCACCAGCGATTGTCTCTTTTTTTCTTTTTTTTTATCCCAGTTTTATGGCATTTTGTAGCATCAGATTAACAAGATTACATTGGAGTTAACTGTACCATCTTCAAGGTTAGATTAAATGTTCGTCTTCCTCCTTACTACACACAGAGAGGAAGTCTGGATCTTTGTCATAGCTTTTGTCATGTGTGTTAGTTTTTATTTGGGTTTTGTTTAATTTTTATCAGAAGAAAAATATTTTTAACTGAGTAGATAAAATTGACATTGCAGAGGGTTTTTGTGTGTTTGTGAGCAGACTAAAAGTTGCGTATATCTCACAGTCACTGCAGAAACATCTTGTTTATGTCGGTGGAAACTTGTCCTCGGGGACAGACAGTGCAGTCGTTGCATGGTTCAGCAGAGGGTCAACAAGACGGTTGGCACCTTAATGAAAAAGATGTACGTTACTATCGTACATGAAGGTGTGAAGCTGCAGTGGAGGAAGATGATACAAGATGTTGTCATTGGTGTAAAATCACGTTCAGATGTGAATCGCCGCTTTAAAATGAGTCTTTTATGTTTATACCCCAGAGATTGGCCTATAATTTTTCTGAAAACATTTCTTTGGAGCAACAACTGATCATATATATTATTATAATATGATATATATTACCACTGTTATTATAATAAGGCCTCAGAAGTCCATAAAAGAAAATATGACTAGACGCGCAGTCAGTTTTTCTGTCTACATCTCAGCAGATACGTCTCTGTCTGCAGAGGGTTTCACAGTTTAACAGAAACCCTGAAACTATCTCAGTTTATCTGCTGCAGCCTCCTCCTGGCCGGCGTTGCTTACTTGTAATCATCAAGAACCTGCTGCACGAGTTATTGTTATCAAGGTTAGCCTCAGACTGATGGCGTTTGCTTCGCTGTTGTACTTTTTATCCACCACACTGCGGCCAGATTGCGAGTGCCACTTCAGCCGGTGTTTTTGGAGTCGGGAGTCGTTTCTGATGAAGTGATCAGGAGTCGCAGAGACTCTGTGTGGTTTCTGGAGGTTTGCAGCACTGATTGGGAGGAAGCCCCACAGAATGAGCTCAGCAACAATGCCCACGTGAGCCAGAAGTGGTCTTGGTGTGATATTCATGTTGTTGGCTACTTTGCCAGCAACTGTATCTGTAACTAGCTGATTCTAAATCCTACAGACTGTTAGTTGCATTTTCAGGTAAATTATTTAATCCCTGCGTTGCAGAGTTTGAATGACAAAGTTTGCAATGAGGAGGTGCAGTTTAATGATGCAGAGTATAAGCGCTACAGTTATGTGACAGTATTTATCTACCGTTTCATTTCTCTGATCTGAGCAGCACGAGAAGCTCGCCTCCGGTCAGGTTTGTCTTTCCTGTGTGTTGGGACATTTCTGTTGGCTAATCACTGACACAAAAGGGAGGCTGTGTTCAATCAACTCAAGACAAGTAGCCGAGTCAATGAGGATTTACTGAAGGCTGACTGTTGAACCGAGGGGTTGTGTAATCCATTCAGCAGGCCGCGGCTAACGGGAAAACGGGTCCGGCTGAATATCAGTTGCACAGCATGTTGGTGTTTAGTTTCGTTCTCACGTTTGTGTTTATGAGCCTGGTTAGCCATTTAATGCCTCAAACCGTCGGCCTTGGTGCAGTAATGAGAGAGCAGGGGCATTTTTATCCCTCGGGCTCGATATGGATATTATCATGGTTACATTTTTGGCGTTTTATTTAGATTAGATATGGTGTGAGTCATCTAATTGAGTTCCTGGAGCTCATTAATGTCAGAGTCTTGAAGTTGCTGCACTTATTGACCCGTCTGTGACATTACAACAAACAAATATAAACTTAATGTCCTCTCGACCCACGACTTGACTTTCACTCTGAATAATCGGTCTGCATTCACTAATATGAAGGTTTTTCTCTTACAATTTTTACTATTTATTTATTACAATTCCCCTTGGAATCAGTAAAATATTTATGTATCTACAAGTGATCCCAGTTCCTCCCTGTTTGCTGGGATGGGCTGAATCATACAACCTGATGTGACCTTTGGACCTCAGGTTATGATTAGGATATCTGAACACCCAGCATTTTGAGATTGTACAACTCAATTTCTTTCCCTAAAATAGATCCTTACAGTCACGTTTTAACTCTGTGGCGGATTTAAAAATTTTACATGTGGTGGCGAAGGAGCGGCAGGAGGGCCCAGCAGGGGAGCATCAGACGTCCTCTCTATGTAAATGGAGTATCTTTATCCCCTCTAAGGAAACAAAGGTAGTATTTAGGCTTCAGTTAAAAACGATTCCTTTAAATAAGTACAAAAGAAGTTAAATTCCAGTCCAGGACGGATGTCAGCCGTCTCTCTTAGGAGAGCTGAAGACGATTAGTGTGCTGCGCAAACTCAAACATCCAAATCTGGTGCTTTTGCACTTTAATACTTGATATTGAGGACGACCAGATTTCTCAGATCATCATCTTTTGAATTTTGATATATCTAAAATAAAAATATAGTGACCATTAAAATGATATAATACAGTTTCACAGTGTTTCTCTATTATATTTGCATCACATTTATTTTTTATCATAATTACTGATGATGTCATTTGGCTACATGAGCAAAGCTTCTCATATCTAACCTTATAACACCTGTTGGATGTTACTGAAAACATATTTCACTGTTGGACAGCTCTCAGTGGTCCTCTGAAAGCCAACGGACCGTCCCGTGATCCAAAGAGAGGAAGTGACGTTGCGCAACATGTCGGATCGCTCGCTACCTCGTCTGGTCTCCAGGACTGAAAACATTTCAATCAATGAGCCGCATTTTCTTCTGTCTTGCTGTTCAGTGGTCGTTTTACTGCAGCGGCCACGGTTACATGATGTTTTTTTAATTGGGATGAAATTATTCAGAATGAAATAACTTGGAATTAAAGTTTCTCCTTCAGGTTTACTGGGAAACACGTTTAATCGCCTTTTATTCAGCTGGGACGGGTTCTGATTGGACAGGGGGCGGACGTGATGTATTTACGTCTCCCGGAAGAAAACAAGCTTCCTGTTTGTTTTTTTCTTTTCAGCTTCAACATGGAAAACCACACAATGAGAAGCATTTTCTCTCTTATTTACATTCTAGTTGTGAAGCAGCAACTGGACACCAGCATGCTACTTCACTTTAAATTGTCTCGGCTCGAGTCCGGCGCTCGCTTCAGGCGGTCGTCCTGACGTGTCCGCCAGCGTGGATTATGTGCGTCATGGCGACAGGAATTAATCAAACGCCGACTGAACGTACACACGACGGAGGAATTATTCAATTCAGATGTGAAATCAGAATAAACCAGCCTCTTACTTCTGATTTAAGTTTAATTCAAAATGGGCATTTTCATTCAGAATTAGGAGTTTACATGGTCACGTTTCATCTCGTTTTTATTCTGAATTAAAGGGGAATTAAAACTTTTAGATGGATGGATGGGTGGATAGATAGATGCCTACCTACCAACCAAGGGAAATTGTAATGTAAAAACGTGGCCTGTGTGACATTTTTCAGGCCATTTGGTCCTTTTCAGTGAACTATAGTGTGAAAACAAAGCAAACAGGTGTGATGTTTTTAATCATTCAAGTCCTTCTGACTATCCTGGTGCGAATGAGCCCTGAGATATTTAAATGTTTAAGAGGTGAAGAAGAAAAACTAAAGTGTAGCTTTGAGCCAAGGATCAAAATAAAGCTGGGACCAACAGAAAAATCCTGAAAGGTTGTCCAAGACTAATCTGTCTTTCTCTTCCCGTGTTGTCAGTTTACCCTGAAAAGATGCACGTAAACAACTTTCTGTATCCTGTGCAGTCAGTTTCCTCTTTTGACTGACATCCCCTTTCTGTCCTCCTGCAGTCCCCTGCTGCCAACCTTGACAAACAAGGTGAGCCTCACCACCACAGAGACGGCAGAACTGCTGTGAGCCGCCGCCGCCACAACTCCTCTGATGGTTTCTTCAACAACGGCTCCCTGCGCGCTCCAGCAGGTAACGCCTCATTTCATCACGCTGCTTTCAAAGGCTTGTTTTGCTTTTATGTGTTGACACAAACCGTCTCACATACATGTACTAGATATTAGATGAACATTTAGAGACAACTAGCCTAACAGGCTGTGTGTGTTTCCATAGTTTCCATCATTATCAGGTATGAGTTTGAACCTCATTATATTCGGTACCAAAGACAGTATCCATTTCATGCTACTACCTATAACAGGAAATGATGAGTTTACCTTACAAAGGAATGGAAAGACACCGTTAGTGTTGAGCACTGAAGTGCAACAAAAGTTAAGAAATTATAGGAGTAGTTAAGCCAGCTGGTCTGGTTCAAGTTTATGGAAACTGGGAGTTGGTGAACCTCTTCATCACAAGATTTTTTTCAAACACTAGGACGCAGCCATGCTAACACGTAGCATACCAACCTCTGCTAAAAGACTCTACCGAGCATCGACATCCAAATCAAACGTAATTCAAACCCCAAGCAATTATATGGGAATGTAACTAAAACATGAGAACGGTGCTGTCCACTTTAGAGCTTCTGCTAGTTTCTCCACACAAACGAAGTGTCGTATGAATGCAGAGACTCTGCTGATTACAAAGATGTCTGTCTCATCACGGTGAGCTAGCAGTCAAAGAGTAGCAAACATAAAACTCACATCTTATCATGTCTTACTATGTTATTTTGTGGTCAAAGGTTTTATTCCATCTGTAAATAAAACCTCTTCTAATGTTCTCCTATGACTCGGCCTTTGTTTGAAATGAATCATGAAGGTCCTGCTGGTTTCCATGGAGACGAAGGGAGTTTTATAGTGAAGTATTCACTCTTCCTATTAGGGCTGCACGATTCTGGTAAAAAAGTGAATCACGAGTTTTTTTGCTCAGAATTGAGATCACAATTCACAAAATGTTTCCTCCTTTTCCGGGGGGGGGGGTCTGTCTGTCTGTCTGTAAGCACCGGCTTTTGATAGGTCATTTTATAGCGTCTGATTTCACTATCAGGACCATAAGTTAGATGCAGCTGGAAAATCTGTGATTTCCCGCAGTTCTGCCTCGAACCCAGCGTGCTGCTTATTGAACATGTCAGGGAGCGTTTGTAGATGAGTAGCTGGGGGGGGCATGGATTACCGTTTGTCGAATGTTTATTGTTTTCCGAATTCCCTCATGTTGCACAGTGTTTATCCGGGTCAAACGGCTTCATCGTGCTGAGCTTTGTGGTGACGTTAGTGTGATAAGGTATTTGCTGTGTTGCCTTGCGGCGCTGCAACCAGAGCAAAACACGCTTTACATACAACTAGCATTGTTTAGCATCGTCTGGCTTAGAGTCATAATACTTTTACACAGTCAAATGCCAAACGTTTTGGGGCACGAGTGTGATTCGGGTGGGCGGGTGACTCGACACTACCACTTGGGTTTTTAGTCTCCATCCATTAAACCCTCATTACCGCAGAGAGCAGACGTTCCTCAGCAAACTCTCGCTGACTCTTTCCAAACACTGACCTGAAGGCGGACTTCCTCGACTTAATAGCTTGAGGGAGGAGGCAGCAGCAGTGCTGCGTTTGGGGGCGCTCGTAAAAATCCGACAGGAAAATAGGAGCATTTGTTTGTGATGCAGCTCGTCATATAAAATGCTTCAGAATCGCCGCGTGTAAAATAAGATCACATGTATGAGAGAATCGAGATTGCAATTTATTTATTTATTTATTTTTTTTTAACGATCTATCGTGCAGCCCTACATCCTATCATCTACTATGTTGGGCTTTACTTCTTTCTGGACCCTCATGGTGTTTCTAAGGTGAATGTGGGGGCTATCCCTGGATCCTCCTGACTCTGACCATTG
>JBBBVU010000008.1:3492094-3517186 GCA_037177055.1 Atherinosoma microstoma
AGTCTACTGGAGATGATTGCATGGATGAGTTTCTCCTGGTCTTTCTGGGAGACTAAACAGTAAAGCCTCTTCTCTTTGAAGAACGGCAGCACAGCTTAAGTTTGGATAAATCACAACATTTATAGAAGACATACCCTTTTAGAAAGATGGGACCAAAGTGGACACGTTAAGCTAAAATGCATCACATCCATCAGCAAAAACCCCTGATGAGCACGGTGGTGGAGGAGTCATTATTTGGGCTTGTTTTGTACGGACAATTTATGGCCATCTTGCACAGATAAGCCTCTGCCAGTGGTATCTTTCTGGCCCTTTGGTCCAGACAAGACTCATAATTATCTCCTGACACATTCAGAAACTGAAAAAGTTAAAGAGGGTGTACTTTCTTGTACTTTCTTGCCCATGGCTGTACTGTAGTATACTAGTACTAGTGTGTGCTCATTTATTTGTGCACCCTCCTGTCATGTCCCTGCTGTGAGTGGCGGCTCCCCTCCGAGCTGTCCCTGCTGACTCCCTTGTGTCCCTGTCTTGTCAAGACAAGTCTCAGCCTGCCACTCAATCAGCCTCCCACTGCTCAACATCTCTGTCCTCATTAAAGATGTAGCTTTATTAAGTTCCTGGTGAAGTCTACACTCTGCCCATCTGAATGTGTTGGTGGTCCAGGTTTATAGATTTATAGATGAGTGGACACAGTTAGGGCTCATCCGTCCCATGACAGTGGGCTGACTGAAGGGCATTCAAGGTCATAATACTTTGAACTGGACAAATTTACTTTGTGGGAAACATTTAGGCCTCTTCAAAGAGCAGTGAGGTTCTGTTTAGTATATATGTTGAGCCTTTGAAAATAAGATAAGATAAGAAGTTTTATTATCATTGTAAAACGAAATTCCGTTTCACAGCATCTTTTGTAGCAGCTACAATGTCACAAGAAAATAAAAAGGTCAAATAAAATGTAAAAAAGAAAAAATTGAAAATAAAATGTTTAAATAAAAGGCATATAAGTAATAAATATTAAAGCACACTTTAAAATATTGACAAATATCCAAAGAAATCCTGTTTATTTACTAACACTGAATCAAAAGCACCATGATTTTAATAATTTTTCAGTCCACTATCACATCTGTAGCGCGACAGCTGTTTTGTTATTCTGAGTCGGGGATTATGAATGAAATCAGGACGATGGTGCTTCAAGTGCCCCTTCAAACATCCGGCTGCTTTGGAATCGGTAGTGGAGCACATGCACTAATTATGTAGATATTGTGAGATAGAAGATGAACATGGGACAGTGTTTGATCGCTATCTCATTGAGGTGCTTCTAAAGGCTATTATGTGTCCCCCCCTCTTATCTGGCCCTTGATGCAGCGCTATGGCAACAGTGTGCAAGGATATTGCTTGGTGACAGTCGAGAGAGGAGGCGTGATGAGGGGGCTGTTTGAGATGAAAACAACCCCTGTCAGCCCAGAGAGTATAGACTGATACAATATTATCTGAAAAACTAATTTAGTGTATAATACACGGCATTTCATTTACCGCTACTGTTTTTTTTTTCTTCTTGAAGTGTAAGTGTCTGACATGAAGTTTGTTGCCACATGGACAGTATATTAAGATGAATATGAATCACATTAATCACTTAGTTTTTACACCTGTTCTCTGCAATAAGCAGATATGATAACACTTCTGAGTGGGACTTTGTTCATAAAGCTGGCCATTAAACTGGAGTTGTTACATATTGACGTCATCTGTGAAAGCACTGAGACAGAATGAGGACGTGATCTGCTGCTGATGTGCCTCAGAGATAGCAAGAAAGGTAGATGAAGAGGCTAAATTATCTATATGTTCACCACACCGACACCAAATGAATCAGTTTAATAGTTTTCAGTAACCAATTTGTTTATCTTTAGAAATATGAACAAATTTAAACACAAAAGTTAGGATGGAAACATGTTTAACAATGTGTTACATTCTGCCCCCCCCACCCCCCCACCCTAAAAAAAGACACCACCTTGAATTGTTTCAAAATATAATACACTGTAAATATGGTAAGAACTTTGTTCTTTTCCAGTATGGCATTGAGAAATATTTTTGTAAACTTGTTGATAATATCCTGACTGGGTTTGGCACAAAATGATGAGCCACGACCCATCATTGCTGGGAAAGTCCAAACTTATGCTGAATGTAACTTTTATACCCCATCCTGACACCTTCACCGCTCATAAATTAATCTGCTGATTGCATAATCGTCTGGACAGGTCTAGCTTTTATATTCCAGATGCTTTTTCTGAGGAACCAGACGTGTAACCACCAATGACTATTCTCTCAATTATGTCATGTCTTGAGTGTTGGATTGTATGTTAGTATTGTTGTACGCTGCATTTATATTTTCTTGATCTGCCAGGGACTGCAGATGGAAAGTAGCCTTTGGCTAATTCTGGCGTATTTACATTTTCATATTCATCAAGATACATTGTCCCTTTCAAAATAACCAATAAATAAATAAATCCTCATCAAAGGGAACAACTTTGCAGCAGCCGTATAAGCATACAGCTTAACTCAAGGGATTTAATAACGAACCCCTCCGGATTTCGTCCAATTGGGGAAGACATTTTCTCTATTAAGAGTACAAATGCATGTAAGATTGCATTTATGAGGATTCCCAAATATGGGATCTGAAAACACAATTTTGGGGAAGAAGTCACAATGGTTTTATCCAACTAATCCCAAATGACTCCTCCATCAAACACACCCAACCCCATAAAAAGGCGGAGAAAATGATACCTGTAAGAGTGCCAGGACTGGGACAACCTGACCACACATGCTATTTGAATGCTGGAGGGAGGCTGGAGGCATGGTGGAGGCATGATGGACCACCAGACAAGTTACTATAGCAGTAAATGACGATCACCCAGTAATAGTCTTCTTGCACCAGCACAGTTTGGACACGGTCAATGTAAACTTACCAGACAAACCAGGACAGACTTATTGGCAGTAGACCAGTAAACTAAGTACTGATGGGGTTGATTTTTCTAACCTGTATCAGCAATGTATGGTGCTGCTTATGTTTTTGTTTTTTTAGTCTCTAATGAAGTCAGGACATTCATTAAAAGGTCATGGAAAGCAATACGCGAGCAGTCATTTGCACACAACACAAATGATTAACATTTCCTTTAAAGCAGCGCAATTCATGTCTACAATAGACACTGAACAGAAAGTAAAATGTTTTTTTAACTTCCTTGTTCATTCACCACAAGAGACTTCAATATGAAACTGTGCAACTGTTCTGCTTATCTGTCATTAAATAAATATATCAATGGTGAGCGAGGAGGAAACGGGGGAAAAATGCCTCTTGCAACTCTCTGGATAAGCACACGATGTTGCAATAAGATGTTTGAGAAAAGTGTGGGAAGTTCCTCAGAGACATCTTATGGAAAATGGTGGTCCATCTAGAGAAGAGGTCCACATGTGGAACTGGGATAAAACATGTTCATTACACAAACTATGTCAGAGATATAAAGAAATGTAGACTGGATGAAACACTATAGGATGACAGTTTTATTTAATGCTTGTTCATGGTGACAGTGGACTGACTTCACATCCTGGAAGAGGATGAGTCATATGAGGAAACCTCATGACTCCAAAAGACTCTTGTATGCGTGGAAATCATTGAAAAATCATTCAATGCAGTTAAAATAACTCATTTTAATTCAGTGTAGCGTCTAATGAAAATCAAAGTTTCAGCTTATTTTTTTAATTTTTATCTGTTCTTCCGTCTTCCGATACATCCTCGCGCTCTGATTTGGAATTTCACAAGAGCTTATACATTCCCATAAGCCCGATAAGGAAACTGCAAAGTCATGCTGGTTGAGCGAAGGATTGAACTGAAGTGAGCTGTGTTCACGTTCTGTGCTATGTTATCGCGAGACTTGAGCCCTGCTATAAATTCCCCAGCCGAGGCTGACATCCCCTGTACTCTCCCCGGTCGTTCATGTGTGGTGTGATCCCCTACTGAGGTATGTAGCTACTTCTAAAACGCTTGAAATGATGCGTTTCTGTACATTAAGTGCTTTTGAAATTAGTTTTCATTATTCATAGAGTCCAGTTGTTTGGTTTATTTACGCCGTTAAGTTTTCATTTGTGAATGTGAAGCAGAGTTTTCGGTTCAACAAGTGTTTTTTTTTTCTCGTTTTCAAGTGATTGCGACACTCATTTAGAAAACCAAGATATAAATCAGCTAAGAAAAACAAATATTTATGAGTAGTTTATTTAGTTTTGCTAACAACTTTGTTTTCTCTCATCTCAAATGTGAAAAATTGGACATTTTTGCCACTTTATGTTACTTTCAGTGCGTCAAACATCAAAAAGGAATTAATTGAGGATGTGAAATTCCTGAAATGTAACCTGAGTTTATGCAAAAAAAGAGACATCTAAATAGTTTTAGGTATCCTTATGCGGAAACACCGAGAGAAGAAGTGGAGACGCTTCATGGGTTTCAGTGGTTTTCAGCTAAAATGCTGCCTGCATGTAAATGGCTTACTATTCTGTCTACACTGACTTGTATTTATGTGGTGTTTATAGCCTTTAAAGGTAGGAAATTAGAATAAATCTCAGATCTTCACAGTCTGAGACATTAACCTTCCTTCAGATAAAGTTTAGGGAACAAAAAGGCAACACATTTAATCCACCTTTTTGGTCTGGCTGAATTCCTGGCTGCCTGTAGGATGATAATGTGTGATCTCATACACACTGAGCCAATATAACCACATGTTGTTGTTTCATATGTCCACAATACACTAAACATATGTGAAGTACTAATGTATATGGTCTCATCAACCACACCGCAAACATTTAAATTGTTTTATTTATTCTTTAAGTAGTGTAATATTTCCTCAGCTCCATAAACTGAACATCCCTTGAACTGTTTTCAGTTTCCCTGCTATGCTTCATGTTCCAACTTTATGCTTTTCCCCTGTAGGTTTGCAATTAAAAGTTATATTTTTAATCTTGACACTATCATCAGACCACTTATATTCTGGTAATGTAGTTTAATATATTTGTAAAACAGTCCAAACTTTAGTTTTGCTTCCTTGAACAACAACATGTTTTTTTTTATCAGTTTCATATTGATTTTCTATCCTTGATATTGGATGAATGATTTATTTTGACCACGTTAAGTAAAAGAATAAATAGATAGCTTAAATTGTATTACTTAACATAATCAAAAAGGAGTAGGAAGAAGCAAAAGCTTTTTTACTCCTACAACTTCTCCCACTATACATAAACAATCATCACCATTACTTCATGTTTAGATAAGCCCCATATCCTAATTACAATGGGCTGTATACAGTATTTATATTAATATGAACCCAGTAAACCACCCAAACTCCAGATATATTTGCTAATACACATGCACAAATCTTTACTCATCATCATTCATCGTTTTCTGTCCTGTATAATTCTGACTGTGCACCTTTTATTAAACAATTAATACTCTCTAACTACAGTCTGTGTGCCCCAGACATAAACTTTACTTTTTGACTTTTGTTTGTACTTCTATAAATATAGAAATGCTTTATTTAAATTTATTTATTTCTAAAAAGCACACTTCCAGTAATAAAAGAAGAGCTGCTGAGGTGGTTTTATATATATGTTTGTGTGTGTGTGTGTGTGTATGCAAATATTCTGAATGTTTACTGGATCAATTTATTTTTTAAATGTGAGTATTTGATTGTTATTGTTTTAAGATGATGAAGTAAGTATTTAACATTTTTTAAGTATCTTTGTGGAATCTAATATCTATTTATGTCTTCATACGTCTTTAGGATGATGAATAAAAACCTTATTAAATGAGCTTATTTCTGTGTAATGTGACAATGTGATACTTTTATTTCCTTTATTGTCATCCACAACTTTGCACACTCAAAAAAACAATGCAGGACAATTTGAGAATTGTGCGTCACGCTCAACTCTTACCTTCCTCTGTAATCCAATCAGACTGAAAATGGCTGCAGGCAAGGCACAAATTGGGAAGCTGGCTCCAGACTTTACAGCGAAAGCGGTGATGCCGGACGGACAGTTCAAGGACCTGACGCTGTCGGACTATAGAGGTATATCACTACCTGTGTCTCATCTTCTGTCGGCTGCAGGAACTGTTTTTAAAACATATTAAAGAGACCACAATGTAACTGATGAGACCATGTGACAGATTTAATCATCTTTTTGTTATTTTCATCCCTTTTTTATACAGGAAAGTATGTTGTCTTCTTCTTCTATCCACTGGACTTCACATTCGTGTGTCCGACTGAGATCATCGCCTTCAGTGATGCTGCTGATGAATTCAGGAAGATTGGCTGTGAAGTCATCGCCGCTTCCGTTGACTCCCACTTCTCTCATTTTGCATGGTAACCGCAGGGTTTGTTAAATAAAACACCAACAGGATTTTTTTTTTTCACATTTCAGTCCTACGAAAGGCTCATATTTTCTTGTTTTATTTCCTAAAAGGACCAACACACCACGTAAACAGGGTGGCCTGGGAACCATGAAGATCCCGCTTGTATCCGACACACGGCGCACCATCTCCACAGATTATGGAGTCCTAAAGGAGGATGAGGGGATCGCCTACAGGTGGGTTGATGGCTAAAGGTGCTTTACACCATCTGTACGGACTTTCCTGCAACTTTTTTAGGTGGCTGAGAAATATAAATCAATGCCGTTTTTAATCTGGTTTTAGGGGTCTGTTCATCATCGATGACAAAGGGAACCTGAGACAGATTACCATCAATGACCTCCCAGTTGGACGCTCCGTTGAGGAGACCTTACGTTTGGTTCAAGCCTTTCAGTTCACTGACAAGCACGGAGAAGGTAAGTCACGCTGTTACACTTTTAATAGTTTGAATGAAGCTCTAATCCTGCTTTCATCAGATAAAAACCATAAAGACAGCGCTTTAAGCAGTTCATATAAACTTATATATGATGTGTATATATACTGCTTAACTGTACATGTGCATCACTTTTGCACATCTACTGTCCCATGTACCGGCCAGGACTCATTACAGGCTTATCTTTTCAGTATGCCCAGCCGGCTGGAAACCAGGAAGTGACACCATCAAGCCCGACATCCAGAAGAGCAAAGATTTCTTCTCCAAGCAGTAATAAACGCAGGACATTTGTCTGCTGTCTGCTGTAGATTTCATTATGTGATTACATTTCCACCCATGTTTAGGTCAGCTGCTGCGTCTGCTGGATGCCAGCATGCTGTGCATGTTCTGTTGTCTGTAGCGTGAACACTGTACTCAGACCCAACTGTGTAATTGTGTAATTATGCTGTGGTAGTGTATGACGTAGTCACTTTCTGCCAGAGGTAAATGTCTTTTCCTGGTTCATCATGTCATTCCTCACTGTTGTTAAAAACAAGGGGACCTTACAAACATTTTCACAGGAGCGAGGCCAGACCACCCGAGCTCTTTAAGTTGTATGTTTTATGTTTATTATTATTTTTTTTAATACAATGTACCACAAAAGTTATTTCATCCAAATAAAGATGTGAAAACACTCAAGGAGTTTAAGGAGTATGTGTAAGATTAACTGTAATGTTTGCAAGGTATGTAGTAAAGCACATTTTTTCTTTTGAAATGGCAATGATACTTTCTTGCATCTATTACCTGAACATTGTGCTGAATTCCTGTATCTCCACTTTTAATCATATGTAATTTTATTAAAGATGTTTATCAGGTGTTATCAGACCTCATCGCGGCTTTGACAGTCTCCTAATCATCGCCTGTGTGTAAAACCCACATTTTAACAGCTATTCTAAACGGCAAGGATAACATATTACATCAATACCAGTAGGGAAGTGATCATTTAATTGTGCAGGTGTGATTAGCGTTGTTGAGCTAGTTATGGTTTCACATATTTAATGTCACTGTTTAACCATAATAATGGCAATATGCACATAAGGTAACTAATTTGTTTAATAATAAGCAGCCCTCTTAATGTATTCAAACCAAGTAAATAGAAATATTGACTTAAACGATTTCCCTGTTATTGTTTGATATTTATGTATCACATACAATTCGCCCATTCGCCCTTATTAATATTTTGGGCGGGAAAAATAGCCATGACGTCATCACGCCTCTGATTCAACCAACTCGGAACCGACACACCGTTTAGGTATACGCCTAAAACATTAATAAAACTACGCTAATTCAGAGGGAAGTGCCCTGATTATTAGTAAATTTAAAAAAAAATAGCGATTAAATTTCAATGCTGTTCACCTTGTAAGTTAATTTAATCGTTAGCATTAGAGGCACTTGAACGGGAAAGAAGAAGAAAAATGGCGGCTGGGAAAATGTGCATCAAGGGGAGCAAGGAGGAAACTGCTGAGGTTGGAACACACAATTGCTTTTTAAAAAAAGTTTATTCATTTATTTATACTTTTATAATTCAGGCTGGTTTCGTATTTGGGGGGTGTTGTGCCAAAAAAAGTGATCATCTGCCAGAAACTGTCTAAGCGGCCGCGGGTCGCTCAGTTTTTTTCTCGGTGTCTCGCGCTGTTCCTGTCGGCACAAAACCGACATGACACAAAAAATACAGGCGACTTTAAGTCAATTTCGACAGAATATATATGTTTTGCTTCACATATGTGCTTTAACAGATTAATAACGTGGAGACGAAGAGATGTGCTGTAATCAGAAACCATATTAAGTCATGTTGCTCCTTCACTGTTGCTTCTTTGCGTTTACAATATAAAGTAATTAATATGATTTATATGTTCATTTAATAAAGAATCATTTCCATTAAATGACATAATTTTACTCAAAAGTCATACTGTAAAAATTACTGGCCAACTAGTATTTTAAATTCGCTCTCGTGGCCTTTTAAGGTGGAATTAGTAGCTAGTCACTCCACTCTGCGGAGTAATTCCACCTTAAAATACCAATTGATGTAAGGTAAGCTACTTATTGGCCAGTAATCTATTTCGTTTGACTCTCTTGAGTGTATTGCAGCCATTTAATGTACATTTTTTGTTTTAAGAGCGCGTTTTAAAGGCTACGTACTCTCTCGCGGCCGCTTAATCAAGACGATCACTTTTTGGCAACACAGGTGTTAATAATGTTCAGGACTTGAATTTAGCCAATAGCGACATCGTGTGGCCATGAAGTTACTAGCTTGGGTCTATAGCTCTGTGTCTTTTTCTTTTATTCCCCCTTCCCCCCCAAAAATAGTGGACAGAATTATTCCTTAATGACCTAAAATCCGCCCAAGAGTCTTTGGTGTTTGTCAAGAGGATGATGGCTGTGGCTGTGTCCTCCATCACTTACCTGAGAGGGATTTTCCCGGAGCATGCCTACAGATCCAGGTACCTAGAAGGTGAGCACAGGAGACTAGCTACTCTTTGAAACCTGGAAAACAATCAGGGTTTTACAGGTTTTATATGGCTGTGACTGATATTTATTGTTTTGCCAGATTTGTGCATCAAGATTTTGCGTGAAAACTACAACACCCCTGGTGCCAACAAAGTTGTGAAATGGTAAATATATTTATTTTCCTTTGCTCTCGTTATTTAGATGTAAATGTTTAGTCTTGTCCAGCACGATGTGTTTACAGTAGTACCTCCTCTTCACACTGACTTGTGTTTCTGTACATCTTGTGTTATTTATCTAGGATGATGGGCTGCTTTGATGCATTAGAGAAGCAATATGTAAGTCAATGATATGCTTGACTACCTTAAATATGAAAGATTTCATGCAGCTTTAATACTACTCTTACTGTCAAATGTTGTTCTCTTGCCAGCTCCAGATTATATTAATTGGGGTAAGCTGATAAAATCAAATGTAGAGTTCATATTATACTAACCTAGAGAAGGTTACAACCACATTAACAACTTTTTATTGCCTTAATTAAGGTCTACACCAATCCGGAAGACCCAAACGTAAGTCTTGTTTTATAATATGGAGGATATAACTGTTTATATGTCATGTGATCGTCCTTTGCAAGCATTTATCTTATTTTTCTGATTCTGTAGCGCATCATCGAGTCTTATCGGTTCAACTTCAGGTACACCGAAAAGGGACCAGAGATGGATATTTTTAGGTTAGGATAAGCAGCATTTGCATTTATTCCATAGGCACGATACAGGCCAGCTGTCTGATTTCCACTTGTGGTGATGAAAACTACAGGAACGACGATATGGAGCTGCACGTGACATCAGAAGAAACTAAAAGGGCCTCGGTGCTGCTCATCCGGAAGCTCTTCCTGCTTCTGCAGAACCTGGATTCCCTGCCAAACAACGTCTACCTCACCATGAAGCTCTACTACTACGATGAGAGTAAGGCTCTGCTTCCTACAGAATCACACCTCAACAATGTGAGCTAACCGGAGATGGAAAAAGTGGGTTTGAGAGAAGAAGACGGACAGGCCTGAGTGGGTGAAAGCTGCTCGCCAGCTAATCTGAAGTGTAGTTTAAGTGTTGCCTTGCTCCCTAACCAGAGTTTTCAGGTAAATTCTTTAGTTTTCAGACACTGGGTTGCATGATGGACATGTCTTTCCTTTGCTCTCCTTTCAAAAAGTCACTCCTTTCGACTACCAACCGCCTGGCTTCAAGGAAGGGGTGTGTGACCACATGTTGTTCGAAGGAATGCCTGTGCACTTCAAAGTGGGCGAGGTGAACACGGCCTTCCACTCACTGAAGGTCAAAGTGTCCGTGGAGCAAAGTCAGGTGGAGAAACTTCAGAAAGGGATCTACCTGAGGGAGACAGAGCAGACTCCTTCAGAGAGGAGAATGATAGAGGTGGGTCCAGAGAGAAGACTATATAGACACAAATAAACAAAAAAAAAAAAGCTCTGAATTTATCTTACTACAGTTATATCTTATTGTTTTCTTTCTGTTCGCTTATTCCTGACCTTTTAAAACCATGTTACAGGATCCTCCTGAGAAAACGTGTGCTGGAGAGGATCTTCCCTCTGAGGACGGTAGGTGCTGTGTGCAGTTACGATTACCAAACGGTGGACTGTTGTGTTTACACACTGCTAACTTTCCTCCAAAACAGAGTCTGCACAGTTCAAGAAGCCGACTAAACCCCTGGCAAAGGTACAGCACTGCTCCACACTGTTCAGGTTCAGGCTACGGAAAAATAAAAGATAGATAACATGGTAGTTTCACAGGAATTACAGAACCAGCCATCAAGCCGATGATTACTCTTTTTTTTGTCTGTCTCAGAAAAAAGCTGCAGCCAAAAATCAGATGAGGAAGAAAAGAAGAATTTAGGCAAAAGAGAGGCACAAACACGAGAGAAACTTATGTCATGTTGGTATTTACACACTGTTCTTGTTCACTTTCAGTTTATTTGATTGAAAAACATGTTAATGGCTTTTTCCCACCAAAACCACTTTAACAAGACACGTTGTTGTAGTTTTAATTTAGATTTACATGGATTTTCCTCATGAATTCAATGAAAACACCGTGCAAAAAAACTGCTTCATTCATCAGTTTTACATAAGTAAAAAGGTTTTGAGGTGTATAGTTCAAGAAATAAAAGTTTGATTATAAACACTATTCTGTTTTGTTGTTAAATATTTTTCAAATATCTTTAAATCTACTAAGGCAATATGGCGGCAATACAAGTTAGAAATGAAAATATAAAAGTTATAAAGTACCTGAAAATAATCTTGATTTAGCAAATGTTACAGTTGAATCAGAAAATAATGCTTTTTAAAAATGTAAATATTCATAAATGTCTCTGAATACAACGCAGCATCTGCGCTGTAGTTTTCCTTCCCCGAACAACCAACCAAGGCCCCGGTCTTCATAATTTCATCACAAACATTTCACAGTATCCCCCCCCCCCCCGAATGATCCAGAGATGATCCAGTCCAAGACGTCTGCTCCAGAGTCGCAGCTTCTGGTTGTGTGGTCTAGAAGAGACTGTCCACATCTCCCATCTCCACAAACACAGTCTTCATCTGGGAGTAGTACTCGATGGTCACCTGGCCGTTCTCCCGCCCGATACCTGCGGAACAAAACGATCACAAATGTACTTCTGCTCGACTTCCTGTGACTGGGTTCTATAGAAGTTGGGGGTTCATGCAGGTAAGTATGCTTAGATGAGATAAGGCAAGTTTATGTGTTTAGCACATTTCCTGTTCATGACAATTCAAAGTGCTTTTCATAAAACATTAAAAGCATTACAGGTGGTGCAAAGAAAGCATTAAAAAGTAGTAAAAGGCAGCAACAAATAGCAAAAATCACAATAAAATCATTAAAAAATAAATTGATTTAAAAAAAAAATAAAGAAATCATAAATTGACTTGATTAAAAGTTAGAAAAGTTACTGTGCAGATAAGGAGCATGTCAGAGTGTTTGTGGTTATCAGAGCTAACTGGTCTGATAATTAAAAACCGTTTACAGTTAAAGAGTCTGATTTAAAAACAAATAAAAGTAGTTATTATTTATAAGTGATGTTTGGCTCAAAGGGAATTGGAAATCAAACGTGACTACCTGACATTTTAAAGCCTCCAAACGGCACCTCCACAGGAGTGATGTTGTAGTTGTTGATGAAGCAGGAACCAGCTTTGAGCTGCTGGACCACACGATGCGCTCGCCTCACGTCCCTGCGCGCACGCACACACACACACCAGGTCAGTTTACTTCTTTAAATCACCGATCCATTGAAGCCTAACTCGGTCACGGCTTTTCGGAAGCAGCGGCAACTTAGCAACCTGGTGAAGACGCCTGCAGCCAGACCCATCGTGGTGTCGTTGGCTCTCCGCAGAGCCTCCTCTTCCGTTTCAAAGGACAACACGGACATGACTGGACCGAAGATCTCCTCCTTCACGCAGGTCATGTCGTCAGTGCAGTTCACTACGGGAAGATAAAACAACGAGGGGAAGTCAGACCACTGTGTTTAGAGCAGTGAGGTGCACATGGGGGGGAGGTGCACATGGGGTTGGGAAAATGTAGCAGAGAGATTAAATGTTTTGACATCGGGCACCTGGGTTGAAAAAACAACAAAACATGTTGCCATGGTGATGGAGTGATGGAGAAATGGGTAACGGGGATGAAAAGAAGCAGTTACTGATCAAACTGGCCCATCGTAGCGACATGTATGGAAAGCTGAATGAATTAAATCTTCAACTTCACATTGTGCTATAAATAAATAAATAAGTCTTAGGTTTGTTATATGCACATGTACACCTGCTCAATGTTTGAATACTTATTGTATAACATGCTTTTCTCTATCAAGGTGATTAACAGCAAAAACAAAAAGAAGTATCACAAGCATGGATGAACCAGTAAATGCTCTGGTTCCATGACGGCTTGTATGTAAACAGTCCCCTTCTTCATACTGGTCACATTTTAACTCACAACAACTTATTGAATCATTGACATTTTTAGGTTGTTTGTAAATCCACCACTGTTGTTAGATTTTGTTTCAATAAATTGCTTGAGATGAAGGAATTAAAATGACATGTTTGTACTTAAATGCCTTTCGTTTATAATATTATATCAGTGCAGGATTCACTCTTTAGACTTTCTGTGAATTTCACACAAAAGTTTTTGTGAGTAGTGTATATAAATTATATAAAAAGTTGGACAACCACTGCTTTAGAGAGTCTAATCGATTTTCTGCATAGACTCCAGAACAAACAGGACGGCTTACCCAGCACACACGGAGTCATGTAGTATCCACCTCTGAGTTTAGGATCTGACGGGACAACAGCTTCTCCTCCACACAACACCGTCGCTCCCTGGAGACAGAGAACTTTACCCCCGAGTCTAAAAACACAAACCTACAGACTAACTTTTCACACAAAGCAAATTGAACCTACTTCTTTCTTTGCCTGATCAACAAACGACAGGACTTTGTCTAGATGTGGCCGGCTGACCAGCGCTCCCATCCTGGTGCTCTCCAACAGAGGGTCTCCTATTGAGATCGCTTGGGTTCTCTTCACCACCTCCTCCACAAACTCAGGCATGATTTCCCTCTGCACAAAGACCCGCGTGCCATTGCTGCAGACCTGTGCGTGAAACAAAACTGGGTGTAACGTACAGAACTCATGTTTCCGGATTTAGGTTGTTTATGTAAAAAAACAAGCTTCTACCTGGCCTTGAGACAGGAAGTTGGCCATGAGAGCTCCCCGCACAGCGTTCTCCAGATCACTGTCCTGAAAGATGATCAGAGGAGATTTCCCCCCGAGCTCCAAAGTCACCGGCTTTACCCCCTTTGACGCCATTTCCATAATCTGAGGGGAGGTGGGAGGATATCAGCCAATGATTCTGGTTATATGTTGGCAGGAACGTATCTTAATCACCAGAAGTGTGCGGTAACACAGACCTTCATTCCTGTGGGTACGCTTCCTGTAAAGGACACCTTAGCGACATCGGGGTGGTGACACAGGAGGCTGCCGGTCTCCTGGCTGCCCTGCACCACGTTGTAAAGCCCCTCTGGAGCTCCGGCCTTGGCATAGATCTCTGCCAGTAAGACTGCCGTCACAGGCGTCACTGGCGATGGCTTAAACACCATGGAGTTACCTAGAAAAAGGATCAAACTTAAATGGTTTAAACCCATTCAATTAACCAGGATGTGTGTTAAAGACAAGTCACGCTTTCCTTTTAAATCCATGCATTCAGCTTTAGTGCCATCTACGGGGGAGACGCCATCTTCTGCTTTTATTCTGGATTATTCCATCGCATATGTTCATCTATCATTTCAAAATGCCCACAGCTGCACACTACTGTGAATGAGCCTCAACTTGAAGATTTTAATCATAAAAGATGGAAAGGTAGATAATTTTTTGTGCTGGCCCAGAGTCCAGTGGAATTATTTATGGTCTTTTTTTTTTTTTTTAGACAAGAAAGCATCATTTTAATGTGCCGTCAGATGTAGAAGAATCACTCACCACAGGCAAGGGCCGGAGCCGACTTCCAAGCAGCGATCTGGAAGGGATAATTCCAAGCTCCGATGCCCACACACACTCCCAAAGGCTCCCTGCGGGTGTAGGCGAAGGATCCCCCCGGCAACTGGACATGTTGGCCTTTACAAAGGAAACAGAATGTCATTACAAGTCTGGCTTTTAGCTTCACATGTCAGTGTGTGAAATAAATAATATTATCTAACTCAGATATTATAACTGAATACTTTTTTTTTTATCCTCACTTCATCCTCCTCTCGTCTCACCCTGATGCTCCCATCACTCTGGAACAGGGTCAGTCTGGACTCATCAGACCACATGACCTTCTTCCATTGCTCCAGAGTCCAATCTCTATGCTCTCTAGCAAACTGAAGCCTTTTTTCTCCTGCTAGTCTCACTGATTAGTGGTTTTCTTACGGCTCCACAGCTGTTCAGTCCCAATCCATTGAGTTCCTTTCATATTGTGTGTGTGGGTGGAAATGTTCTTACTTTCACTATGTAATTTTAGCTGTGAGTTCTACTGTTGTTTTGTATGATTTGATTTCACCAATTGTTTAAATGATCGCTGATCACCATCATTCAGGATATTTTTCTGACCACATTTCTTCCTGGAAGACGATGGTTCCCGACTATCCTTCCAGTTTTTAATAATGAATTGGACAGTTCTTAACCCATTGATACCAGACATGCCATCATTTTACATCATGTTACCCAGCCTCCCTTCCAAATACCTACATGTTATACATGGAAAGCTAAGGTTCTTGAGATTTGAGTGGTGTATACCATTTCAGGCTACAATCATAACTGTAAACACTTATTTCTGACCAGTCGCACATGCAAAAGTATATGTAACGTACCTTTGAAGCCAAGAAACTGCAACAATACACGGTCCTGTTACCTCAGCAGGGGTTCAGTAAAAGTATTCCAGTAAAATAGTCGGTCCACTACAAGTCTTTCATCCATTAAAAGGGCTTTGCCCAGTTTAGTAGTTTCATTAAACGTCTTAGATGTTTTCTTTGCTTGATGCAGGACAATAATTTGACCTTTGACATCTTTTCCGTGACTTTTTTTTGGACAGGCTGTTTATTATAATAATAGACCAGAAAACAAGCTCAAAACTGGGCATATCTCAGCATGGTGTGCTGTGTGTCCTTACAAATTTAGGGAAAATGGACAAGTTTAGGACAAATGAAGAAGGGTCAAGCTTATAAACACAACTGCATCTACAGCAGATGAACAGGATTTGCAAACAATGTCCTTAAGTCATAGCCAAAATACAAAAAAGCCCTGAAACAGGACTTGAGAGATACGTCTGGGGCTCTTTGGGAATCACCTTGTTTCAAAAACACTATTTTGTCTTTCAAACTGTCTTGTGTTTTGCATTTTTCAGGAATGCGACTAGAAAATGGGAATGAAATGTGTCTCTGCAAGCAGCAACACAGTGCCTAAAGATACAATGTAAAATACATTTTTTGAAACGTTTTCTTTTTTGTAGACAAAAAAGTCTGCAAAAAGTGGTTTAACCACTGACTGTATATGAGGGCTGAACAAACAAAAAGGCCCAAAAAACGCTCCTCTGACAGGAGGACTGGACGGAAAAAAACCTGTCAAAGTCTTTAAGAAAGCCTAGAGAACTATTCCTCAAGACCACTTTAAAATATTACAAGAATCTGGCTCTTTTGAAGCAAAATACAATATAAATACTAAGTATAAATACTTCTGAACAGCTCCTGACAACTTTAAAGCTTTTTTCTTTCTTTT
The DNA here is from genome assembly GCA_037177055.1 of Atherinosoma microstoma. Taxonomy (NCBI): domain Eukaryota; kingdom Metazoa; phylum Chordata; class Actinopteri; order Atheriniformes; family Atherinidae; genus Atherinosoma; species Atherinosoma microstoma. Next base: position 3,508,757 of record JBBBVU010000008.1, read on the forward strand.
TTTTTTACATTTCCTAGAATATTTCTCTGTGTGGTTTGTGATATTTTGTGAGGATCTATTACATAAACCCCCAAAACACCCCCATTAAAAGTTTCCGGTTTGTTACGTAACAAAATGTTGATGCAGTGTTGGTAGGTGGTAGAGCAGGTCATCCAATAACCGGAAGGTTGGCGGTTCGAATCCTGCTCCCTTAGGCAAGACACTTCACCTACCTTGCCTCCAGTGTTGACACCACTGGTGTATGAATGCGTATAAATGTTCGGTGGTGGTCAGAGAGGCCGTTGGCGCACATTGGCAGCCACGTTTCTGTCAGTCTGCTCCAGGGCAGCTGTGGCTACCCATGTAGCTTACCATCACCAAGTATGAATGAATAATTGGATTCAATGTAAAGCGTGTTTGAGTGTCTAGAAAAGTGCTATATAAATCTAATCCATTATTATTATTAAAACAGAAAACAAAACACAGACCGAGAGGCATAAATACATTTTCAAGGGACTGTGAAAGTTGTACTAACCTGCCAGAGTGCTGGCCAGTCCTGCATAATACTCTATACACAGTCTACCAGAGTCCACATCCAGACGGGCCTCTGTGATGGACTTCCCATTGTTGATCACCTCCATTTCAGCTATCTCCTCTCTCCTGCTCTGTGCATGAATACCAGGACAAATTATCTATGTTTATATGTCTTATTTTTGTATCTTTGCTTTTACATAATATGATTAAACAGAAAAACCTGACTTGATATCCTGAAATGTAAAAACAAACACAGTTATATAAACCTCGATCATGTGGGCAGCTTCGATCATGACCCTCGCCCTCTCCATCCCTGACATTTTGCTCCAGTGGTCGAAGGCCGACTTGGCAGCATTCACAGCCTGATCAACTTCCACAGCACCACATGGCTCCAGATGGCACAAGACGCGCCCTGCAAAGTGAAACATATAAGCAGTAAGATCATCCTGGAAAGTAAACGAGTGTGGGGTCCCCTGGTTGTGTTTCACTGAAGCTGCATGACGGCGATAAAGTGGGTAGTCAGGGGGAAAGTGTGTAGCTGTGATCACGTGGTACTCTGTATGTGGATCAGTATGTCAAAGGGTTATGTTGCTGGAAAACATCCTGTGGGAAGTGCAAAATACTAATTTATTTTGTATAAAAGACACATAGAAACGACACGGTCAAATTACTCCCATTAAAAACATTAGTTTTCTCCATAGCAGAGAGATATAATCAAACATCTTCGCACAGAAATGGGTCAAAGTCCAGTCGGGTGACAAGAATCAATAACTGTGGCTTACCCGTTGCAGGCTCGTAAACACTTTCCTTGTTGCGTTTCTCTTGGATCGTCCTCCTTTTCCCAGCCCAGAAGTTCAGCGGGATAGTGATGTTCACCGAACCCGTAGAGATGCACCGGACCGCCGCGGCGACAGGAGCAGCAGCGACGGCGGGCCGCCGCCGCGCGAGCGAAGCGAGTCCCCGGAGCATATCTATATAACTGTAACTCTATGGAAAACTGTAAACTTTACGACAACTTTGGATAATTCAGCAACAATAAATGTCCGGGCATCATTATTTGTGTTGCTGTAGATTTTTGTTTCAGTCTTAGAAAACACTCACGCACTGAAATAAACACTTTAAAGGCGGTTTTAAGAAATCTTACTGTTTGGTTACGCTGGGGGCGTAAATCAGGGGGGCGGGGCAAGTTGACGTAACGCTTACCGTTAGAACGTAAACGTCTGTTTGGCATTTCCGCTGTCAATTACAAAAAACAGCTTGAAGAAAAAATTCTCACATTGAAAAATGTATTAAATATTAAAATGCGAATCTATATCTGAGCCTTTGTAGAAAAAAAAAACACAAATAGTATGTTGAATAAAAATTGTACGTGCGTAAAATTTATGGTAATATTGTGGGAGGAGCTCCGCCACAACGATCTTCCAGCACAGCTTGCTCCAACTGCACATTGCAAGTATGGCCGGGGACAGCGAGACGCTTCTTAGGGACCATGACGAGAACACCAACATTGTTCGACAGCCTTTCCTGATCGGTGTCTCCGGCGGCACCGCCAGCGGCAAGGTTGGCGTTAAAGCAGGCTTATTTGACCATCTTTATCAGATGTCATGTTTACAGTTTGAATTAAGTTGCGGTTGAGGCTCGTGCGCTTTGCCGGGTGCTAAAGCTAGTTGACCGCGTGGCTTCAGTGACGCAAGGTTGAGCTTTGCTTGTCAGCTTTTGTCATCTGTTCAGTACCAACCCAGCTCTCTGAGTGATGGTTTGGCAAAGCTGTCCACTGTCTAGCTAAACTTTGCGTTTATTTGGTTCTTTTTACACGGATTAGTATTATTACACACGCCCGGGTTTGTTCAGACAGTTAAGTGGAACAGGCTGGTTATAGTTAGCCACCTAGCTAGTATTAAATTCCATCACATAATAGCCGTGGCGGGTCCGTTAAGACAATAGCTACAAGCTAGTTTGCTAATTAAACTGTGTTATAAACTTTGGGGCCTTATTTGCTTCCCAGCATAGCATTAAAACATAACATTATATAACTAAATAAACATTATATAGGGCAAAATGTATTTTAGGTTCAGTGACCAGGTATTCCCCTCCGTGTTAAAATGACTCTAACGAGCATCCGTGGGAAAAATGCCAAATAAAATATCCAGTCCATGTCGCTCGTGTTATCACAGATGTCATGGTGGGGGGTTTATTTTCGGAGGGGGGGCGGGTACAAAGTTTAGTAGGTCAGGCTTCATTCATTTATTCCAGCATAAGCTTTGGTTTAAGTTTTTAACATCTGGTCAGCGGAATTTGCATCATGGAGAAAAGTCTGTAACTGGAAGCTACGTGGCGGAACTGGATTAACAACCGCGCGCACGAGCTTGTGTCTGGTTCAGTTTTAGGAAACAAACGTCACTAGATGTCTTTTGTTATTACTCGTCTGCACTTAACCATGTGCGACTTATGCCTTCTCCCTTAAAAAATAAAATAAGATAAAAATGTTGTTTTTAAAAAAAAAAAAAAAAAGCACGATGACATGCTAGCCAATGAGCGCCATAGCCACGTAACCTAAGCTAACGGATTTTCAGTCCTCTTTGTTTATTTCCGGTTTTGCTTACATACTGTTGATGTATTGTTTTTAGCATGTGGCCCCTCTTCTCAGCTTTCATTGCCCTTGACGTGATGACGTCATTTTCCGTACATGGTGCTGATAGTTTGGCGATAAATCGACCTCATTGTTGACGCTCCACTGATAATTTAAACATTTATTCTTTAGTTAGATTAGAAATGAAAACGACTGTAAAACTAATAGAATAATATCAAGTGACACGTTTGTCATGGCATAAAATAACTCATAACACATTACCATTTTTTTTGTTGGTTTTTTTATAATTAAAATAGAAGATTAAATACAGTTTGGTTTTGATTATCTACACATGCAGGGTGGATTAAGGCGTTAATTGTCTTGTCAGTGCACTGACTTCAGGATGGATTTAGTCTAAAACTGCTGCACCAAACCAGGATGACTCGATCTGCCAACTTCCCAATGCGAGCATCAAAAGTCATTATAGCACAGTTTTATGGGCACAATGGCAGCCGGGCCTCAGGCGGCAGGAGGAATGCCCAGTCAGCATTGGGCGTGAGACTCTTTGGTGAGGTCAGTGAGGGCACTCCTAGTGTGCCACAGGGCAGTCTGATTTTCCTATCCCACCCCCACCCCACTTCCACAGTTTGGGTTATTTGCTTGAGTTGTCCTTTTTTTTTAAAATTATTTATTTCTGTGCGTTTACAGTCGTCTGTATGTGAGAAGATCATGGAGCTGCTGGGGCAGAACAAGATTGACCACCACCAGCGGCAGGTGGCGATCCTCAGCCAGGACAGCTTCTACAAGGTTCTGACTCCAGAGCAGAAAGCCAAAGCACTTAAAGGCCAGTTCAACTTTGATCATCCAGGTATGAAAACACTGAAGCAATTGTGGTGCAACATGTGAACACTTTTGGTATTGCATGACCTGAAGGTGTTATTTTAGCTAGAAGCTGCATGTGAAAGTGAATGCTGGGTGTGTTTAGACAAAGCCTGATTTATTAGTTGCGGTATGCAAATTGCTACAGTTCATGTCAGTAATGATGTCGGTGACCAAACCGTATTCAAACGGGGCTCGTCTTCAGCAAAACCGTTGGCACATCGATAATCTCTCCCGAGAGTATCTTTGGCAGAGGAGCGGAACCCATATTTGGAGTCAGACTTTGCAGTCTCATGCTTCTGCTTCCTTTCTCAGCTGAATTTTTTTTTAATCTGCAGAGGCAGCTGCTCCAAGGCTCAGACACCGAACCCTACACCTGTTAAGGGAAAGCGATTCTTCGGTTACCAAACGTGCACTGGAGGGGACCGCGTGTTGCGTGCTGATGCGCCGCGGTTTTTAAAGGAAGTCACATTCCATAAAAATGGCAACTGAGCATGCTTTTTTTTTTTTTTTTTTCTCCCCTCTTTCTTCAGATGCCTTTGATAGTGAGCTGATCATGCAAACGCTCCGGCTGATACTGCAGGGGAAGACCGTGCAGATCCCAGTTTATGACTTTGTCACTCATTCCAGGTGGGAACCTCCTTTTTCTCCTGCATTCGTACCAGTTGCTCATCCTTTTTGTTTTTGTTTTAGCCTGATATTTGGTTACTTAACTTGGTTGTTCAGATTTACATTCATGCCAGAACATAGACACTCACCGAGAGGAGGCAACTTTTGTGTTGTTGTTCCAGGAAAGAGGAGTTTGTTACGGTGTATCCCGCCGATGTGGTCCTGTTTGAAGGCATCCTCATGTTCTACTCACAGGAAATCAGGGATCTGTTCCAAATGAAGCTGTTTGTCGACACAGACCCAGACACACGGCTCTCACGTCGAGGTGTATAGCAAGAGTTGGCAGAACACCCCACAGCTGCTTTAACCATTGCTGCTTAGTGTGCTAATTTCACTGTTGATTTGAGTAAATCAGAGTAACTGTTGATCAAAGTGCTGGCATTTACATTTATTTAGTTTTCTGTATCGTACTAAAAGGCTGTTTTGTGCTTCTTCTTTTTTTTCTGTTGCAGTTTTAAGAGACATCACAGAGCGCGGTAGAGAGCTGGAGCAAGTCCTGGCTCAGTACATCACTTTTGTGAAACCAGCCTTTGAGGAGTTCTGTTTACCTGTAAGTGATCCCCCCCTCCCCCCCTCCTTCGCTTTCAGTCTGGCCATCTTGTGCATCTTTATATCGACTGGTTAGTTTAAACGTTATCTCTATTTCTTCCAGACAAAGAAGTATGCAGATGTGATTATTCCACGGGGAGCAGACAACCTTGGTAAGGACACACTGATAACCGGGAAAACAGGCTGTGTGTTTATGTTGGACGGGCTCACCTTCACTTCCATTTTAAGGCCAAATAAACATCCTCCTGCTTACTTCCTGTTCCCTGCATGCTTGACTGGATAATCACACAATTCTTGTAGACTTTAAAAGGTTCATTCTGCAGGTGTTTGATGGTCAGATATGACTTTATTTGTTTTTTTAGCGTTGGTTTTTAGTTGCAAACTTTGAAAAAATACACCAAAATTCAAGCAGTTTGATCTGTAACCGCTTTCTTTTTTTTTCCATCTTGCAGTGGCCATCAACTTGATAGTACAGCACATCCAAGACATTCTGAACGGTGGACTAAGCAAGCGTCACAACGGCTGCATAAACGGCCACAGTACCCCGCGGCAGCGGCGGACCTCGGAGTCGAGCAGCCGGCCTCACTGACCTCGTTACTCCTCTCTTCACAGAGCAGAGAGGGGATGCAGGGGTCGCGCTGTAAATAATGCCCGTTGGCATCACTGTATTTAAGAGGAAGGAAGGAAAAAAAAAGAAATGGTGGAAAATGAAATGCCTTGTATTATTAAGACTATTCCTGTCACTGGTTACATTGATTGTAAATGTTGAGCTTTGATTTAGATTTTTTTTTGTCAGGAGGAGAAATACGTGGTTTTGTGACGAGACCATGGGGCTGAAATGGATCCTGTGCATTTTCCTCCAGTTTGAGTTTTTTTTTTTTTTTTTTTTTTAAATTTTAGTTTTATTTTATGTATCCCCTACTGCTCCATGAAACTTAATGAATAAAGGCGAGGGGAACCTTTTTTTATTTGTCTGATAAAACTTGAACCCCTGATAGCTGGGGCATCTCAAATGTTTGGAAGGGTTACAAACGAAAAGGTTTATCGGTTAGAAAAGTTAAGACGAGCCCGGATTGCACTCTGTACTGACAATCCTTCCTTTTGTCCAGTGTTTAAGTCCCCCCCCCCCCCCTCCTCACGATGTGTTACGTTAGTGGCCTATGTACTTGCATAGTTTCCACCTCAATGTTCCTGTAAATGTAACAGAAGAAATCTGATTTTGTAAGTACCGATTGTCTCATGCAGAAAAATGACTACCAATAATGAATGAAGGCAAGTTCTGAAAAAGGTGCAGATTAATGGATTTGAAGCTTTATTTTTTGGGGGGAAAATTTCTTGTCCCGTTTAATTCATGCCCCTCTGAAGTTAAAGGACAGACTGATTTCTATAGCTTACCCAAGTCTGATTTGATCATATTCAAAGATGTAAATAAATTTTTTCTTGCACTCTTTATTTAAAATGCTAACCCTCAACACAGCTAAATCCAGCTGTGATTTCAAGATCATGTATGCAGACTCAGGTTATATTAACACTAATCCATTTTAAAAAGAAATGCCAGAAATGCGTGATGGTGTTCGATGCCACAGCAATAGCAGTCATTCCAGGTGTGTGGCACTTAACCACCAAGACCCACCACAATGCCTCAGTGAAGTTGCCTCAGGTTCATATGTTCAGTAAGTATCCACACTAGAAACCAGTCTGTTTATAAAGAGGTTTCAATAAAACGACTGAATCAAATTTTGTATGCCATGTGCTGTATTTTGTTGTGTATAGTGCAATTGAATGAATGGTTTGTACTGTGAAATTTGTACTGTATGGCTGTGGAATTGAGGGAATTGATTTGTAATTGAAAGTTTTCAGTTGCTCAATAAGTTAATAAATTGTTGCGGATGATTTTGTGTGGCGTGATTATTTGCGAGGTTTGAGTTAATGTGGAAAAAGAGACAACAAAGGCTATGTACCAACTTGTTTTGGTGCGTCCACTAGAGGTCGCAGTTTGACCGCCAGTGTGGTGTAGTTTAGGGACTGAAAGATCGTAGGAAATTTGAGAACGTGGGAAAACATACCTTTTTACTTGAATATATTACTAAATAGTTAAAATCTTAATCAGAATAAGTGCCAATTAAAACTGGCACTGTTCATATTCCAACAGAAAAATCCCTTTTTTAATGAAGGTTACTGCTACGCTGAAAAAAAACAAACTGATAACAGCTGTTGTTAGAATTTACGACGAGTCTTGAACGCTCCAGGTGACGATGTCAGCGTGGGAGCGTCAAGATGGTGGTATGTATCTCTCTCCGTAGCCTCATATTTATGTAGTAAACAGTGCATATTTCATTATAATCCTGTGTTAACTCTTGATTTATCTGCCTGGCAGAAGGTCGGTCTGCAGTTTAAAGCCACCCTGGAGAATATCACCAATGTGAGGCCACTGGGCGAGGACTTCCGCTGGTTCCTGAAGGTACCATGGCTCTACAGCTAGCATGCTAATATTCCTCTTAAATATCATTACAATGTCTTAATTTTCTGTTTTGTTCGATCATGTTAAGGATTTAGATACATTTTCTGAACATGTGTCAAACTTCACTTGCCAACAACTGAAACAAAATGTGAAAATAGAGAAATATCGCATCGTATAGATGTTTATGTTGACATTATTTATGCTGACACCACACTGACCAACCTGAAATGCTCTTATCATAGGCTGATTAAAACAGAACATTTCTACAAGTATTCCATCAATGATATTTATTTGCCTTTTTGCCTTTTCAGAGTTTAAAGTCATTTTCTGGGTTTATTTTCTCCTCTTTCAGCTGAAGTGTGGAAACTGTGGTGAGATCCCAGAGAAATGGCAGTATGTAACCCTACTGGTAAGAATGAATATATTGTTATTGATTGATTGGATTTATTCTAGACATGTCAAAAATATTGTCTAAAAGCACAACACATATCAAAACCAAGAAGAAAATAAAAATCTTTGACCCTACTATGAAACTATATATATATATATAATGTTGTCTGCAAAATTATTCAGACCCTTCCATTAAAGAAAAGGCAAAATTGTTAATAGTAATTCAAATAACTGGAGACTGAAAAAAGTAATAATAAATATAAATTTGCTAAATTATAGTTTAGTGAAATAAGACATTGTTTTTTTTTATTTAATTGAGTTGGAAAAAATAATAAAAAACAAACAAACAATATGGTCCTGGACCAATGAGAGCACTTTGCTGATGAGCAGTGGGCCAGAA
>JBBBVU010000008.1:3536014-3551619 GCA_037177055.1 Atherinosoma microstoma
CCATCCATCCATCCATCCATCCATCCATCCATCCATCCATCCATCCATCCATCCATCCATCCATCCATCCATCACCTGCTGGACTGCAGGTAACAATCAGCGCCTCAAACAATAATAAACGTGCATGATGAATCCTGTTAACATCCTTCCATTCCTCTTTTTCTTCATTTCTCTCTCATTTTTTCGTTTGAACTTTATTACACATCAACAGTCAGAATTGGACGTAAAAGAAAACATTGCAGATGAGGTGAAGCCGTAAGCAGCAAGTGCATCACACCCTACGCTGTAGACTACTCCCTCACCCTCCACCTCTCTGTCCTGTGGAGCAAAGAGCAGCAAAAACACAAACTAACACATCAACATTACATCCCATATCATGGAACTGTCCTTTAATAGCTCCAATGTTTGACAATGTTTCAACCACATTGGTCAGTTCAAACACAGATCAGAGGATAAAGTATAAAGTAATTCACATCTTCAAGTACATTAAAATAATCACACAAAATATGAAAATAAATGACCGCTCAACCATTTCTTGTTACCTGCACTCTCACAGACACTCGGCTCACCGCAGCGGTTGACCTGTCTGGAATAATTATTAGCCCCACAAACAGAACCAACCTGTACAGAGATGAGACATCAAATAAAAGATCTTCACTGTAAAGATGCACGAAATGATATGAGAATCACAATGAACTATTTTCATTATATCATCCTTCCATCATCCTCGCCCCCCCCTTGTGTCATTTCCTGCAACGGGACAGTAAAACCTGCAGTCTGTAAACAGCCCAGAGTCCAAAGTACCAAAAAATCCACCTAGTGAGGGTAAAGCACATGAAACCTATGCAAGGGCTATTCTGTTCTTGATCCTCATTACATAAACCAGAGACACACCCACTCCATGGAGCTGTAACAACAGGACCACCAGGATTATTACTGACTAATTATAATAAAGTCCAACAAGGTTATTCCCTAAACACAATACATACAGTTAACAAATATATTCTACTCAGTCTGTGATGGTGGCTGTATACAGTGACACTGACCTGCTCCCGGGTTCAAATCAGAAACAGCACGAGACCCCTGCCATGTCCCCTCCTGATTATCTCTGGAAGTGTAAACAATAAAACTAAAAGTGATTAAACAATTAAAACAAGATTAGAGCAGTAGACGTGGACACTTTGTTCCAGGGCGTCCCCTCTCATCCTGCGGGGAAAAAAATTAAAGGAATCAGAGAATACACCGAACAATCAACCACAGAACAAACAGACTGTCATGGTTCTGGTTTGTGTCTGTCATGTTTAGTTTCCTGTTTTATTCTGTAGATCTTTTGTATCCTGTTTGCTTCCTGTTCGTTTGTTCACCTCGTCTTGATTTTTGTCTTTCACTCCACCTGTTGTCTCATTGTGTTCTCTGTGTATATATTTACTCCTTGGTTTCTGTTGCTTGTTGCCGGTTCATTGGTTGTACTCATCCTAGTTGTCCGCTTAGTTTTTGTATTAAACTTCACTGCCTGCATCCTGCCCGCCGTAACTTCTTGCCTACATTTGGGTCCACTACTTCCGCACATCCGAACACAGACCAATAGACAAACATAAATAACACAGTCAGAAACGCGTTCAGTCATGTGATAAACGACCAATTTTGATTGGATTTTTTTCTATTTGCAACTTTTCTCCTTCTAATTGTTTATTATTTGTTTTCTTTTTATTCGTACCATTGTTGTTGTCAGTTGTGTTGGTTTGATCTCGTGGTTTTATTGATTAGTAAAGCACTTTTTAACGCTTGTTTTGAAGATTGCTCTATAAATAAATGTTATTGTTATAACAATTACTAATTCCAGTTCTACTGGATTTATAATCATTTTTGTTTGATTAATATTTTCATTTTCCATTTGGTTTGTAATTATTTTTTGAGACTCGCTTTGAGCTGTTAAATGTTTCCAAGCAGTGTCCCCGACGTTGAGCTCGAACTTAGTTCAGCCATGACACCCGTACCCGCATGCATGCATGCTCTTAACCTGCAGGGTCCAAATTTTAACCCCATTTTATGCCCTACTTAGTCGAATATTACCCAGCCAACCAAATCAAACAGGATCCTGTTGGTTTTTTGCATTTTAAATTGATAACCTGCCTCTAAAATTAACAGTAAAATGTGTCTCAAACCACAAGCAAAGGTCTACAGTCTCTAAACACTGTCTGTCATTGTGCTTTAAGATTTATTACTGTTTGTAGTCATCTCACCATTGTGACTTGTATGGCAAAGCCAGGTGGTGTCAGATATATAACGGTCATCTTGGGTTTGTTCCAACTTATCTGTCTTGTCTTCTTCAAAGAATCTTAACCATTATTCAATATCTGGACTGAACTGGTGAAACAAGCTCTTAGTTTTGCCGCCCCTACTGCTGGGAACACCTTATAAACTGAGCTGAAGATGTCTGAGCTCATTTAAACAGTTTCTCTATATACTTACAGAACTAACAGTTACCCGCGGTAATGTACTCTTGGATCTTTTATTAGCTTGTTTTTCATTTTCCATTTCCAGAAAAACATTCATGTGGAGCTGCTATGTATGAAAGAACGACAGCATGTATCCTTGGAAATAAACAAACTGAAGAGCTTTTAGTCTGCAAATGAAGTGTACCTTCATATAAAATCGAATGCATCTTGCTTCAGTGTCGTAGTGGCATTTCACCAAGCAATCCTTTTCACATTATTTTATTTCACTGCAGTTTGGATCACGATGATGGCGTTTTTCAGCCAGTAGAAGTTGTTTCCCGCATGGTCAGTGACTCTCATTGCCTCCACTGCTTATTCTCTCTCAGGTCTGGCCCAGTGTGCAGAGCTGTGCTGGCAGCTCCGAGGTCAGGCCGACCGGAGGCAGGTCCCAGGGGCAAAAGTGGCCTTGCAGCACAACATTGGCTTGGGAGGAGCTGTGGTTGTCGCACTTTACAAGATGGGTTTCCCGCAGGAGGCGAGGTGACAGACAAGCTTTATTTATTCATTCACACTTGGTCAGATTATTATTTAATGGCCTACAAATGTTCGCTGCCTGAAAGGCCTTGTTTACACCTGCTTTTAACATGCATCATCGGTGATCTGATTAGTGGTGGACGGCTCTAAGCACGGATGTAAACACACTTGTAATGCATCGAAAACACACAGATCAAGACCACGTTTGGAGGTAGTCTGGGCCCTGTTCACTTTACAGTGTCAATGCAGATTTCCTTTTTTTTTTCTTTGGCTCCTTTTACAGAGAAGGACAAGCTACTTCGGTGCAATCTTGTTTTCATTCAGCAGCAACGATGAAACAAAACAAAACACTGAAACAGAATTTTGTATTTTATTACATCTTTTATTTAACCCTTTGAATTGTCAAAGTATGACTCAAGCAGATCTGTAGTTTGCTCATTTCTGAATGTGTAATAATGTTGCTTCGGTCCCTGACTGTTTTCTGGTAATTTGTAGAAACATAAGTGGACGTACCGACCAGTTTATTGCCTATAGCTGGCTGTGGGTAATTTAGCTTACATGCACATTTGCATTTTGAGCCATGGAGTGAGATCTGGTCAAAAGGCACTCGAAATGGGTGTGAAAATGCATTTTAATGTACATGAATTCCCAAACACTCCATGTTAAGCATTATTTTTATAAGAAGTAGATTACCTAAAGGATCTAAGGAACAGGGTTTAAGCCTTAGCACTGCACTGATTCCGATTTATTACAGTCACATAAACAAGCCGCAGGAGGATTTCTGTGATTGACACCTTCAGTGTGTTTGGAATCTTTTTTTTTCCTTCCCGACTGCTTTTAAATATCTATTTATGACCTGATCACTAAACATGCACATTAATGCTGTGTGAAAAGGGCCCAAAAGGCAGAAATCTGCAGCTGAGAAACAAACCAGAGGAATTAGGTGCATGAATTCGTCCGTCAGTCTGAAAGTTTGCCCTTTTTTTTCTGTAGTGCATGCTTAACCCTTTAAACCCAAAGCCTATTTTTCTCGACAATGCATTATTTTAGGGAAATGACTATCTCTGCAACCACAAGGTGTATTTGAATACTTTTGATGTGATATTAAAAGGGAACACTTTAGAGATTTGACAAAATGTTTAAAACACAGTATATTTTACACATAGGAAGCCTGAAGGCCCCAAATATGGGGCCTTCAGGGCTCTAAGGGTTAAAGCCACATAAACCAGGGTAGAAAAAAAAGCTAATGCTTTGTATTGTTTACAGTTTGTATACAGAAGGAAGAAGCAGTTTCTATCTCTAGCATTAACACCAGAGGAGGGTAGAGTAGCCAAAAAATGGGACTCAAATAAGAGTAGCGTTATTTATAAATAGCATTACTCAAGTAAAAGTAAAAAGAAGTCATCCAAAAAATGAATTAATGACTGAATTAATATATTTAGGTCCAAAAATACACAAACTATTATCTATTTACTATTTATTTAGATAAGTACCACAAACACCCCTCTTTCCCCCACTTTTAGAAACATGAGGAGTACATGGAAATAAACTCAGCGCCTGTCCATCTCAGTTTTATGTTGAGATAAATGTTTTTGTATTATTAAATGAAAACTATCGTATCTCTGATTATCTCGTAATTCACTTGGTTTATTAACGTCAAACAAAAACTGAAAGAGTTTGAGATCTGAACTATCAAGTGAAGCGACATCAGCAAGCCATGATGATGTTTTTATTTATATTTTTGTTGCCGATCACAGACCCCTGAAGGATAAGATCTGTGACATCTCACACATCAACAGGAGAACGCCTGAGAAATAACTCATTCATTTAAAAAACATCTGGTTACTAAAAAAAAATCACATAAAAGTTTACCAGCAAGTAAGTTTTATCCCTGTTATCCTTTGATCTGTGATCAGGTCGGCATGATTGGATCGCATGACATCTTCACATCGCTTTAACAACAAAACTAGGTCTCTTGGAGCTGCTGAGCTTTATGGGAAAGTTCACATCTGAAGCATGTTTTTGTGTAGGCCAGAGGTGTTCATTCTCCTCAGTTTCAGACGGCTGCCTCTGATGTTTTCCACGTGAGTTTCATTCCCCGTCTGCGAGGAGTGAAGAGCTAGTTTGTGCTGCTCTGCCGCCCTGGTATTTGTGTTTGGTCATGTGACTGCATGGCTACGTTCGGTCGATGTAACAGAGTCGTGTGATGATTGTAACTACGTCTGATTGGTGAAACTGGCAGCATCTTTTATCTAATTGAATAAATAATGAAAAAGAAAGAGTGTTGGGCAGTGTAGTAGTAGTAAAAATAAAATTTGGTGCAGTAAAACTACACTTTTTACTTAAAAAAAAAATTACTCTAATAAATGTAACTCGTTACTACGCACCTCTGGTTAATACCCTCATTGATAAATATTTCACGCTAAACTGAAGTTCAGTAGATTTATTTAGCTCCAAGTTGTGGGTACATTTTAGGTCAATGTGGGTCAACTCTGCAAGATTGGGAACAAGACTGAAGTACTTTTACTTAAACAGCTTTATACAACCAAAATTGAGCCTAATTGAGCTGGTATTATTTCTTCCCAAAGGTTCCTCATAGGTGCAGCAGCCAGCAGCTCAGACAGTAGTCTGGAGGACTTTAAAGCTTACCCCATCTTCAAGGAGATTGAAAGACATCTAGAGCAGGTACATTTCTCCCGCCTCACACTTTTTTCATTGCCATTTTGCTTGTGATCTGATTGAAGTAGTACTTATGCACCCTGTTAGATGCATTCATGCTTTAGACCTTTTCTTTACACTTCTATTTTAGTCATAGTTCAATGTTACGTAACATAAACACAAGCCTTTAAAGTGAGAAGATCCTCTTTGTGGAGTTTTTGTGCTTCTTTTTCTCCTACTTTTGGCTTCTTAAAGCACAGTTTTCTCCCAAAGGCCAAAGTGATTGGTGATGGGGTACTTTCCTCGACCCCTCCATTTCCAGATATTATGCTTCCAAAGACATTACAGCCCCAATTCTAGGAGAAAACAAATTTGAGACACTGCATGAATTGTTAATATAAATGCAATGGTAATATAAATGCAATGGTTTGAGAATCTCAGAAAGTAATATTTTATACACAACTGAACATAGAAAAACATCAAAACATCAAATGTGAAAAAATTCCTATTTCATGAAAAATATGATCTCTTCTTGAATTTTAATGGCTACTCTCAAAGGTGGGACAGGGGCAACAAAAAGTTTGGAAAGTAGGTGGAACAGCTGAAGGAACATGTTAAAACTAATGAGGTTAGTTGGTAACAGCTCAGTAACAGGATTGAGTCTCAGAAGTAAAGATTGACAAATATTCAACAATCTGCCGTATGAAAGGCAGTTTCAGAATAACATTTCCCATCCCATCATTGCAAAGACTTTGAAGATTTCAAAGAATCTGGAGACACCTCAGTTCAGAATGAAGAGGGCCAATAATATGAATGTAATGAATGTCCGGGATCTTTGGAATCTCAGGCTTTTTTTCATTCACATTAAAAACAGTCGTGATTCTGTCTAAAGAATCACTGTAACAACACAGAAACACTTCCAGGAATCATCGTATGTGATCACAAATCATTAGGGATGCACGATATATCGGCTTCAACATCGGTATCGGCAGATGTTGACATTTTTTAAAATATCGGTATCGGTCCGATAAGTAAAAACTTGGCCGATATTAACAACAGATATTTATTTCCGGCCATTTGTGTGTCGGTAGGAAGGGGGTGTTGGCCATGTAATATTGTTTTGGACATGTGACAGTAATGTGAGGAGGATGTCGCTTCAAATCATTCAACACCACCAGGTTGACACGTCATCTGAAAAACCACCAACCAGAGGTTCACAAACTTTGGCGGGAAGCTAACGCCGCTAATGTTAACTTTAATTTTGTACAGAATTTGATTATCTTAACTTAATTTTAAAAAAAATGATATCGGTAAATATCGGTTATTGGCCATTGCAAAAATATAAATATCAAATATCGGTATCAGCCAAAATGTTCATATCGGTACATCCCTACAAATCATTGTGCCATCCACAAATGTAGGTTAAAGCTCTAAAATGAGAAATAAAGTCTATATGTGTAGAAACGCCACCGTCTTCTTTCTTCTAAAGCTAATTTAACTAACACGTCTGGAAAGGCACCATGAATGCTGAAAGGTATGCACAGCTTTGGAGCGACAAACACTCCCATCCAGACTCAGAACCAAGTCATGTCCACAAGTTTATTGTCAATGGTTACAGTTACATGATTACATTAATTTGGTTCTAGTTTTGAAGAAGCAGCTAGCCTCTAGCATAATACTTCACTTTCACGTGAATAGACTCGGTTTGAGTCAGTTTGCTTCAGGCGACCAGCACTGTAGATGGTCGTCATGGCAACAGAACAATGGAACGAGAAAGGTATACATGAAAGAGGATGATGGAGGAATAATTTAATTCGGAATTAAAAGTGGAAAAAAACCAGCCGCTTACTTCTGGATTAAGTTTAATTCGGAATTAACCTTTTCATTCGGAATTAAGTGTTTACATGATCATTTTTAATCTCTTTAAAACGGAATTAACTTTAATTCCGAATTAAAGAGGAATTAAAACACTCATGTAAACGTGGCCATTGTGTTGACATTTCGTCTACACAGAGCCGCTGTTTTAGGAGCTAATCATTAAAATCAGGTCCCAAAGTGAATAAAACTGAAAATCCCACCAACATGAGTTTCTGTGCACGCACACGTCTTCTTCTCTGTTTCTGGTGTACTTCTATACCAGCGTTACAGCACCACTCACAGGCTTGGCTAATGCACTACAGCATGGTTTTGGTGGTTTCGGATGGACACACACATTTCTTTATTGAATCCTTTTTCTTTTTTTCAATGAAACTGGTTTTGCCTCCATATGGATGTAGCCTTATGCATATTTCAGCAAGGCTGTGCATAGTGCATCTGATCCAACAGCATGACTTATTGGTAGAGTCCAGAGCCCTCATTTATCAACTGTGTGTAGGAACTTTCCTAAATTTCATCCCACATACAAAATGTAGAATAGTCATAAGTAGAAAAAAATCTGGATTTCTCCACCATGAGGAGACCACTCGTACGCACCGTAGTAAGTTATCAGCTGTTGATAAATCCCACATGTTCTAAATCACATGCTCATAGCCGTGCATGGTCATTTTCATTCAGCAACGCCCTCATTTAACCAGACATAGAGACAACACGTCCCTTTAGAAGTCATGCGGGAAATGGTTGTGTTCTCCTTGGAATGGTGGAGGGAAAGAAAGAAGGAATTTCTGCTGAAGATCTCTGTGTAAAATCATATTTTCCTAAATTATAAAGCAGTCACACTTTATTTTTTTAGTTACATTGTTATTTCTTTGCAGAGATTCTTAACTTGATGCAGATGAGCTAAAACAGACATGCATCATGTCTCATAGTAACAACACAGCTGCCTCTGTGGAAGTTTCCTGTCGTTTTAGCCTGCTGTTTGCTTTTGTTTTCTTGTTTTCATTAGTGGTGCAGTACGTTTTGACAGAAGCGATGTCGATGCAATCGACTTCAGAATTAAATTTGCCGTGTGCGAGCAGGAGCTGCCCGTCTACACTTACTGCATCTCATAAAATAATTCACGGAATTTAAAAATCCTGTCAATTTCTTGCAGGATGGAGAGACGCTTGTCAAGAAGATCGGTGGGGTGTTTGCTTTTAATGTGAAGGATGGTCCTAATGGGAAAGAGGCCACGTGGGTTGTGGATGCAAAAAACGGCAAAGGTTCTGTCTCCTGCGCTCCAGGTTTGTATCTGAACAGAGATGTTTACTTCTGCTATCACAGTCAAATTGTTTGGAAAAACTATATAAATGCTTTATTCTCTGGGTGAAGTATTTAGGTCTGTATTAGATATATTAGATTCCACTTTTTAAAGACGCACTACAGAACTTCGCAGTTTTTGTCACCCTATCGACGGTAATTCGGCATCTGTCTTGCATCCTACCTGTACTGGGAGCTCTCTCCGGCCGGTAAAAGTCATATGGTGAGTTCCGGTTGTCTCGGAATTCCGAGCTGGCGAGAGTCAGCGACGTCTTTACCAGTTTGTTGGCGTTCCAGTTGCACCAACTCGGAAAAAATGGGCGCCGCCACAATGGCCAGTTTGTGAGAATCTACAAATGCTGTATGAAACTAGAAAATCACTGACCCATTGTAAAAATATGCTCTATCAGTACTCCAGCTAATTTCGGTGATGAATGAATAATAAACTATGAGCATAAATGGGGCTTAACCCACATCTTGATTCCTACACTTCTGTAGTAATCTCACATGTCTCAGCTTTCTATTGAGACTAAGATTATACATACAGCACTTGTAGTTGTGAAGATATACTCCATTTATTTCAGACAAGAGGCAGAAAAGCATGCCTTGTGAATAGAATAGAATAGAATAGAATAGAATAGAATAGAATAGAATCTTTATTGTCATTGTGTGCCAGAATAGGTAAAAGAGGCCCTTGTCTGGGTGTGATGGATCAGCCAGGATTTTCTTTGCCCTATTTTAGGCCCTTGCCGTTTGCAATGTTTTCTAAGGAGGGTAGGGGGCAGCCAAGGATTCTCTGTGCACTTTTAATGACCCCTTGCAGAGCGAGTTTCTCGAAACACTTCATGACTACTGAGGTCAGAGCCGCTGGTCTGTAGTCATTTAGACTGTTTATGGTGTGTTTCTTGGGAACAGAGATGACAGTGGCTGCTTTCAGGCAGGTTGGGACAGCGGCCTGTTTTGGGGAGGTATTGAAGATCCTGGTTAGGACCCTCGTCAGCTAATTAACACAGGCCTTTACTCAGTACGCCATCCGGTCCTGCTGCCTTGTGTTTACAGGCCTCAGAACATTTGTCCCCTGGTGCTCTTGCAGCTCAAACAGTCGGGGAGCTGAGAGGTTGTTGTAGCAAGGTGGGATCTCTCTGCCTCAAAGCGGGTGGAAAAGTAGTTTAGCTCCTCTACCAGGGAGGCGTCAGCTCCAGCGAGCTGCCTTTGTAGTTGGTAAGGTGCTGTAGACCCTGCCACACTTGCCTCGGGTTGTTGTCAGCCAGATGGTTCTCCACTTTCCTTCTGTAATCCCTTTTTGCAGCCTTGATCCCTCTCCTTAGATCGGCTCTGGCCACACTGTACTGCTCCCCGTCCCCAGCTTTAAAGGCAGAGTCCCGAGCCCTCAGCAGTGAACGCACCTCAGCTGTCATCTGAGGTTTTTGGTTGTTATACATCCTGATTTGTTTTTCTGTTGTGACTTGGTCGGTGCAGGACTTGATGTAAAAGAGAACAGTTTCAGTGAGTTCATTTAATCCCAGGTGATCAGAGACAGCAGTCCTGCAGCTGACCAGGTTCTTCCTCAGGCCAGATTTTCACAGTTCTGGTGGTTGGCTTTATTCTTTTCCTGAGGGGCTTGTAGGCTGGGACACAGAGCAGTGAGATGTGGTCTGACTTTACCAGGTGAGGGAGAGGAATAATCCTAAAAGCCTCCTTTAAGTTGGAATACACCCGATCTAAAGTATTCTCGCCTCTAGTTCCTTGCACATATTGTACAAACGTCTATCTGGATGAGCCTCCTGCTGGCTGCTTATGATTTCACGGAGCTGGGAGAGAGCCATGCTGACATTTGCATCGGGAGGTATACTCTGCAATGATTAAGACTGCAGTTAATTCTCTTGACAGATAAAAATGATTTCTTAATTATTTTTTGTTTCTGTTTGGATCCCAATTAGCTGCAGCCAACAACTGCTGCTCTTCTTCCCTGGGGTCCATTTGTTTAGTCCAATGAAGATGATGATAAAGAGGCTAACATAATTATTCTCAGAGTACATGTTCTTCCTTTGTGAGGTAAAACATGATCCAAATAAGCTGGAGAAATCTTAACTAAAAAAAACTTTTTTGTCTCATTTAAAAAAAGAAATCTGTTTACTCTCCACAGATCCAATAAAAGAAACCAAACAAAAAAAAAACACGTATCCGTCTTCGCGTGATTTTCTTGTGCGGTATCTTTATTTCCTCAGTGTGAGGATTAAAAAGGAGCGTTGATAATACAGCTGAAAGAAAATGATTTAATGGCACTTAGAATTTAGATGCTGAAATGCTGCTTTGTGTGGTTTTGTGCTGGCTGGCTGCACTTTACTGAACCACAGCAAAACTCTCGAGCGAGCTGACTAAAGTAGTTGAAGCCTCAAATGTATTTTCCAATAAAGTAATGATGAAATGGCGTCTTTGATGGCTTCAAAGGCGGCAGGTAAGGCTTCAGCAACAGGCATCAAAACATGAAACACAAGATGAACAACAATTCAATAAATGCAGTTGCTCACTTGCTTACTTTTGATCTATTTGATGCCTTAAGGTAGAAAAAGGTTTTCTGAAAGAGCACTTTTCTGCCTTTATAAGTTGTTTGTTCCGGGAACGCACACACTTATAGGAACACACAAACACAGCAGCTTTCATAGATTTCCACATGCCTGTTTCCATTAGGCCGAGTCCTTGGTGAGTCAGGATGAATCTTAGGCATTATTTTTCAGGCCACCGCTGCTTTCTGAAATGGAAAAAGAAATGCTGAAGGACATCCTTAAAAGATGTGTTGTACTAGTTGATGCAGGAAATGGCCTTCAAAATGCTTGTTGTCCCCTTTCTTTTTTTTTGTGCTTCAAATAAGATCTGTTCATCCAAGACTGAATGGCATATGCCTGCAGAAACGGCGTAAACAAAAAAAACAGGATTATTAATTTAACCCTTTCAAAATTGCAACTGAAATGGTCCACCTGTGCCTGCTTTCAAGTGCTTCGTATTTCTATGATCTGTACTACTTTAGCTGAAAAGTTGCAACGGGCAATAATAACTTATAAAAGAGTTGAAATTATGCCTTAAATATAAATAAAATACACAAATTTAAACAATGAAAGTCTGAAAAAAAAAAAATTGAATTCTTTTTTCGTGAAACTATATGAACAGATAGAAACACTGAACTAAAACACCAAAATATTGAATAGTTAATAATTTATTTTAACTATATTAGTTCTATAAGCAGGCTAGTTTTTATGGACAGAGTGCAGTTTCATTTGTGGAAGTACTGTATGTTCTGTAAGTTCAGTTGTGGTCAACATGGCAGTTCCTATCAACAATGACACACAGGGGAACCTTGCAAGCCTTGCACATAAAGGGGTGTTTCTCCCACACAACTTGCACTTTTTACACCCTTACACTATCGTAAACTAAGCTAAAAACTACTAATGTTGTGCTTAAAACAAAAAGGGAAACTATGCTAAGCCTCCTGAAGAACTGTGGCAAAAATGAGCAACTACTACGCTAAAAACAAGTTAACACTGCTAATTATTTCAATTGTGAATCAAGTTGTAGCCTTTATTTTGGTATGCTTTGTTTCACATGAACACTTCTGTTTCACAGAAACAACGCAAACAAGAAAACACCAGATCTTACCCAGCAACGTGCTCATTAGCTACGTTTACATGGAGCACTTTTGATCCGATCAGCATGTCAGCTGATCCGATTGGCCTTGCTCGGAAAGAAATTTCAATCCGATCGAGGAGGGTTGGTTTAAACTCTTTTCACGATTGGATCAATAGGAAAAAAGGATCACGTAAACACTCATTCTGATCGTTTCCGGGTGGATGTAGTTTCTGCGCATGCTTGGACCACGTCGTGGGGGTTACGTGATGTAATGAGTTTCAAGGAAGACTTGAAAAATGGTGGAAGCAAAACAGAACGGGACTGTGGCGGATATAAGATTTTATTTAGAAACTAAAAGAGTTAAGGACTATTGAGCATTTGTACGATCAAAAGGTTCAAAATAAAGAATAAGAAAACCCTCCTTCTGAGCTGGTAGCATTGCACATGTCAAAACCATCAAGATTGTATCTAATCTGTCCATCGTGAAAATACATCTTCTAATGATGACGTCTTTACAGCAGCTGACCGACGACAATCATTGGTAATCAAATCAAATTAAATCAAATTTTATTTATGAAGCACCCTTCATGCTAGGGCAACTCAAAGTGCTTAACATATTAAAAACTATTTATGCATAAAAGCCTTCACACACCAGATATAACAACGATATAAAAACACAAACACAAACATCATTATCATTTCTTTCATACACATTCACACACACACAAAGATGCAAAAGTTAACTGCGCCCACCCGCCCCCTCCTCAGTCTTCACAAACAAACTCTAATCCTCAGTGACTGTCTCTTTAACTGGATGAAGGTAAAAAAAAATATCAGTAAAATAAACATAAACATCTGGCTTGACGCTGCTGTGAGGATACGATATCTCGGTGATCCGTCCACACCGGGAGCCAGCCCACCCAGGACCACAGAGGGCGCCACAACAGGACCACCCAGACCAGGGCAGGCCGGGGTCCCACCACAGCCCTGTGGCTGCAGCACGGGACCCTCAGCCGCCCAGGCAAGAGCAGTCACCACGGCAACGACCCTGCTGACCGAGCAGGCAGAAACCCCCGGTGTGGAGGATCCCCTCAGGAAACCACTGGAGTTAAAAAGTAAAAGACAACAGATAAGACCAACAAAAATTAAAGTTACAGATAAAAGAGTTAATAAATAAATAGAAATGGTTATTGAAACAGTGGACTTGGACAGACCAATAAGAATAGATACACATAAATAGGTGGTAAAAATCATCAGAAAAGTACATGAATAAATAAGTTAAAATAAGCCTAAAAAGTTGATGATTAAATGAATAAGATGACAAAGACTTAACAAAATCAAATAAGGTTAAACGAAAAGCTAATGTGGTCAGAGAGTCCGTCGTCACTTAAAAGGGGACATATTATACAGAATCCCTCTTGATATTTTCCATTTTCATATCAAAGGGGATAAGCACCGCCGCCACCTCACCAAGAGATCTTTCTGAGTAGTAAAGATCCGCTTTAACCATTCAAAATGAGCAGCTGCCTCACATTTCACTATTATCTGTTTTCCTCAGCAGCAATTAAATCACTGTATCTGCAGCATCAGCTCTATTGCGACTATGAAGGCTAATGTTGTCATCCACTGGCTTTTCTCTCACTAACTGTGCCCATGTCCTGTCTATTTTGAGATAGCCTAATTCCTGCTACAAAGCTGTTTTTAAATAGAACAACTAGAGCAGGGCTACTCAGTTCTGTCGCATGAGGGCCGCAGTCCTGGAGGTTTTCATTGTGTCCCTGCTCCAACACACCTGACTCAAATGAATGAGTCATTGTGCAGAACTTTATAAGCTGTTTGATCTGTTTAATTTGAGTCAGGTGTGTCGGAGCAGAAAAACATGGAAAACTTGCAGAACTGCCGCCCTCGTAGGACCAGATTGATTTTCCCTAAACTAGAGAGAAAATGAGTGAAATGCAGCCTGTTGAATATGTGTGACTGTTACATAACAACCAGTCACTTTTACCCCCTTGTAGAGAAATTAAGAGGGTAAGTAGCAGTAAGAGGTTGCTAAATCAAATCAACTTCATGACATTCAAGTTAGAAAATGTCTAAACAAGTATGGTTTGTTTTGGAAAACCAGAAGAAAAACCTTGTTTTTCTAAAAATAAGAAGGCAAGTTTGCAAAGTTACATCTGAATAAAACCCAAGATTTCTGGTACATTGGGCCTCATTCACCAATATATCTACTGACAAATCTTCTTTAATTAGTTTTTTAGCTGTAGTCAAGAAGTGTTTGATGAAAGCCCTAACATGTTCAGAGGCCGTGAAATTGTTTCTTTCCTCCTGAATGAATTAAATGAGTGGAAAATAGTGGAATCGGATGGAAATTATAAAACAAGGACACGATCCGCAATATCTGGCTGTTTATTATGAAATTAGAAAATGCTTTGCAAATTACTAAAAGTTGTTTTAAAAATTAACTGTAATTACAAGGGCTGTCAAAGTTAACGTGTTATTAACGCGTTGACGTAAATTCAGTCAAGTGTGAAGCAGCTGGGATGAGAATCAGCTCCTCCAAATCCGAGACCATGATCCTCAGCCAGAAAGGGGTGGAGCTTCCTCTCCGGGTCAGGAATGATACCTGTTCCAAGTGAAGGAATTCAAGTATCTCAGGGTCTTTGTTCAGGACTGAAGGTAGAATGAAACGGGAGATTGACAGGTTGATCGGTCCGCAGTGATGCGGACTTGGGTATCAGTCCGTCGTGGTGAAGAAGGAACTGAACCAAAAGGCGAAGCTCTCGATTTACGGGTTGATCTACGTTCCTGCTATCCAACATTTTGAGCTACGACGTGTCACTTTCCTCTCTTTGCTTCACTGGATGGTCCGTTTACTTTCACACAGCAAGAGAACTGCTTCACGCTTCACTTGCAAGTGAACCGAGACCCCCAGTTATGAATGAGCCTTCACACTACTCAAAACGAAACTATACTATCTGTAGAAGCGGACCAGGGTTCGTTTTAAGTGGACCAAACAGTGTCAGTGTGAATGCGCCCTCAGAGATGCGTTGAGAACAAGGGGCAACCTCCAACTTAGAAACGTGAAGCCTATGCGGAAGCACCAAAAATTGCAGTTCCCCCCTCCTCCACTAGGTGCTGGCTGCAAAACAGAGCAGATCCCCATAGACTCCCATGTTA
>JBBBVU010000008.1:3573666-3584556 GCA_037177055.1 Atherinosoma microstoma
TCAGGGCTAGGTTCAGGGCTAGGTTCAGGGCTAGGTTCAGGGCTAGGTTCAGGGCTAGGTTCAGGGCTAGGTTCAGGGCTAGGTTCAGGTCTAGATTCAGGGCTAGGTTCAGGTGTAGGTTCACTAGGTTCAACATTATGTGCCCAAAGAATGAGGTCAGCTGACTACCTGTATATACTGAATGAGCAGGTTATTCCATCTTCCCTGATGTAAGAGTGCGTGACTTTTTGTTTTGGATGGGCTGTGTGTCTTAATGAAGGTAAGCTATGTAGTGGCATAGATGGTTTTAATGTAATCGTGAGAGTTCAATTCCCTGAACTACACTGGTGGGGTACAGCAGTTTAAGAGTTTAAGACTCTTTATAATAAATCCTGCATTCTTTCTGCTTCTGTAAGTATGAATTTTGTTTTACTAGCAGTTTTTACTACGTATGTTTGGGGTTAAAGAGGCTCCGGCTCTTCCACACTATCATTCTTTGTCTTTATATTAAAGATCAATGGGACATCCTGGTAATTGAAGCAAAAACATTAGCTTTTTGTTAAAAACTAGCTGTTTTTGCTCAGCAAATGCATAAAACAAGACCCTAGCTAAAACTTTTATTGCCCCACGAGCCTTAACTTACCCAGAATGTGTCCAAAGCTAACAGAGAAGGACCCTAACCGACCGGAGTAATGTCCGACAGGATCTCGGCAAACTCTGGTGCTTTTGACCTAAACGAGAGGTTTACAAGCTAACTGCTACGTGTTTTTGTAAAATCCTCGGATTGCTCTTTTTTAAAAAATATTTATAAATATATAACTTTTTCAGGGATTTGAATTACCCTCAATTAGTTTCAAAATTTGAAGAGTTGGAACAAACCCAACTCAACCGTGAGGTGTTTCCAGTCCCCTACGACACACTGTGAGCTAGCATGACCACCACTTCATGTCAATGCACAACTTACGAGACAGCTATGACGTCACGTGAAACCCAGCCGTTATCTTGTTTGTTTGTTTTTTTTACCGTGTTTTGTTTTCGTTTGTACGCTTTTCACTGAATCTGAAAATCTCCGGGAATTATTTTTTGTCTTTTTTTATTCAAGTCGACAGCATTTTTCCAGAGGTTAATCATAAAGAACACAGAGACAAAATAACTGCATGAAACCTCTGCAAATATTATGCTAAAACATTCCATATCGTAATAAATAAGATAAACAGATTATGTATTTTGGTTCATGCGAAGTCCACGGAGGAATGGACACTTTTGATTAGCTATGAAGTGGATTCTTGGGTTCATAAAGAAGGAGGCTCAATCCCAAATCGCTCCCTACACACTCCTCCTACACACTAACCCTGTTAACTCGTTCTCGCGGAGGCTCTGCCGTATTAAGGGCCGTCCCAAACCACATAGTGTGGAGAGCGAGAGGACCGTTCAGCCCTCAGATCGCGAGTCTGCATCGATGCACACTGACAGAAAATCACCAGGTTTAGGAAGATAAAAGGAAACTAGCAAATCTTCCTCCATTGTGACATTTGATTTGATGTAAGCACAGTTATCAACATTCATTCATATGGAAATGTCAAACGGTCATGGGGTTGAAAGACTTGTGGACTCACTTAGAAGTATGTAAAGTATAATGTAGCTCCTGTCATTGTAACAGCTGCTGAATATACGATGTTTCAGGGATAGTGGGGGGAAAAAAACGAGGCAGCCGGTGCGCCTCGCAACCTGTTCAACAGCGCTACACGGGCGTCTTTGTGTGTTGACATGGCAACGAGTGATTTCCTTTTTCCGGTGGAGGGAAGAGGGCGCCTCGTTCCTGTCCATCTTTTTTATGTCCTCCCCCCTCCAATGAAAGTGCGACTTCATTGGGAGTGACACTCGGTGGTGAAGGGGTGGTGTGTAGGGGGCGGTTTGGGATCGAGCCGATCTCTTCCTTCTCATCTGTCGCCGTTCGCAGGTGTTTGGGCTTTTCATCCTGCTACTTCAGTTTTCCAACAAACTTTCCTAATTCCTGTTTTTCTAAGTACGATTCTGGGTCAATCGTCTTCTTACCAGCTACTTTTAAAGATAATGAGATCCCTCCGTTCTGGATGTACAACAGTCCATCTCCAGCTTTTCTTGATACCAGAGGATTCTCAACAGAAGTACCTGCCACCTCCTGGCTTTGCTCTAGACCCGTCCTATCCCCTTCGCCTACTCATGCAATCCCTCCACCGAGATGAAGTCTAGCTGCCAAACAAAACAGTTTCAGATACAACTCTTGTGCGTCAGTTTCGTCCTTTCGATTTGATCTATCTTTTATGAACCGATATAAGCGACTGTGTTCAGCAGCTCTCTTCCTTTTGAGATGTGGTGACTCAAAGATGTGATGCTAGTGAATCTTACACAGGATCCGTTCTTGGTTTTCGAATGTCAGCCACAGCAGCAGACTGTCACTGCTGCTACCAAATAATACATCTCTGATATAAATATGTACACACACAAACAGAAACAATCAAAAGTAGGTCATCATATAGATAATGTAAAAAAAAAAATAGTTCTTTTTTTTCTTTTTTCTTTCCTCTTTCTGCATACATCCATGGTGAGCCGCTGTCCTTCTTGGAGGAGAAAAGCATGTGAACTTGAAGCAGTCACCTTGGCTCTTTGATGCATTTTCCTCTCCTCCTGGTTCTGCAGCTCTGGGTGTATCAGGAAGAATTACCAGAGCAAATACTTCTATACATTTGTCTCCAGCCCGTTCATGTCAACAGAACATTGGTCCTTGTCCCTGTGCTCTCTCTTGGGATGGGCGCCGTGAGCATGCTTCTTCTTCTCTATTGGCCGAATCCCCTCTTCTAGCTGGATTAGGCGAGCCACGTCCGGGGAAACGTGGTCCTGCTTGCTGCCCGGTGGAGGCTGGTAGCCGCCGTTCTTCTGGTTCTGGTACGTCATCATCTGCTGGATGCTTAACATGGGTTTTGTTTCACATATCAGAGGTGCCTAAAAGATGTGAACATAAAGAGGAACGTCTTATTATCACATACTCAGTCAAGAGGACAATTCTCATGAATGCCAGAAAATAGGATTTGCATTTTAATTTGCAAACATACTGTATTACAAAAACAAACAAACCATAATTTCTTACAAAAACTCAAGAGACAGGCAAAGAAAGACTGACATGTTTATAGAAGTACCACCATTCTTGAAATTTCAACGATCAGGAGACTAAGTTATGATTGGTGAGGGTGTCATGATTGGGTGTAAAAGGAGGATTCACCAAAGATTTTGTCTTAAAATTGAAAAACAAACAAACAAACAAACCCAAAAACAACTAATTTCACTGCAAATTTGCAAAGAAATTTGGTCTTTCAGCATCTACAGTGCAGAATATTGTGCAAATATTCAGGTAGTCTGGGATCATCCCTGGGCATTAAGGTCAAGGTTGGAAATAAATGCAAGGTAGACATGATTAATGAGCCCAAAGGCGGTACTGCATGAGAAAACAGCATGTCCCTGAGATAAATATGGCCACAAGGGCTTAGGAAAACCTTGGAAAACCATTTTCATTCAACATAGTGATGTAATCCTAAACTCTTTTACATAAGGAGAAAGCTACGTATCATCGTTTCCAAGGTATTCTCTTGCTTCAATTCCAACTTTTTCTTTTTAGTGTTGCTGCAGAAAAATTCCAGATTTGTTTATATTTTCTAAAAGAAACGAGTGTAGTCTGTGAAGACACAAAAAACAGTTTTCTGGGATGAATATCTTGTAAATAAATGTCTAATGGAATTTTCAAAAGATTGTCAAATTATTTCCATTTATATTTTAAACCACATTCAGTGAAGACACAGAAACTAGGAGTTAGAGTTTATGTTGGTGCAGAAAGGGGGAGGGTTTGTACGTGTGCTTTGTTTGTGTGTGTGTGTGTGTGTGAAATATGGATTTATGTTTTATTCTTAATATGCATGAAATGTTTTTTAAACTATGCACTTGCTGCTTTTTGCATGAAAATTGCTCTAAGAATAAAATTTGATTGGAAAATTAATGTATTTTTTAAAAAACTAATTCAGTGTATCGTGTAATTCAAAGCTGCGTGGTGGTTTTAGATGTTGCTTCATAGCACGGCGCTTCCTGCTTTGGACTGAGACCTTTATGTGCTAATTGGCATAAGATTTATCTTCGGGTACGCCAGCTTGTTCTCACAGTACAAAAACATGCATATTTCTGTTAACTGGTCTATATTGACCCTAGTAAAAAATGTTTGCATACTTGGTTGTTTGTCTTAATTATCTCTGTGTTGACCCAGAGAATCACCTTATGAACCTGAACTGGATTAAGTAGGTAGAAGATGGATGGATCTTTAATTTATTCATAGAAATAATAGTTAATACGTTTTTTTAGCGTTTTTGAATGTAATTGTGATGATTTAAAATAAGTGTATTTATTATAAATGCTATATTGAATTGCAGACAGAAGTTGTAAAAAGATGATCAAAGAAAATAAAGGAATAAACAGAGTTATGGATTTTAATTTACCAGCATCTAGAGCCCCTTACCTGATGTACAATCAGGTCAAAGGATACAAAACACCCTATTTCTTTAAAGCTACTCCTCCTGAGTCGAATCTACCCAGTTTCCACCCACATCTCTGATTCTTAAATAATAAAATCCATATTGCCTTGAATAGTTTGCACCATCTGGGTCCAATGATTTGACCTTTTTATTGCTCCTACCTGCTCTCCTTCTTTGACAAAATCTTTTCTGCAGATGTGAGCCATGATTCCTGTGGCCAGAGCGTCGCCCATCACATTCACCATGGTCCTGAACCGATCCCTGGGCGACAAAGTCAGAGGTCAGTGTTGGTGAAACAGGCGAAAAGACATTTCTCATAATAACTGACACCTCCAGGAATCCACACGGGCAGCAAAATTGATCCTTTTTTTTTTTAGTTTAAGCTTATTTTTCAGCATAATAAAAGAAATAATAGCAATAAATCAGGGACATCATCATTTAGCTGCATAAACATCACTGATTCTTGGAAATAACACACCACTGATTTCCTGAAATGTTGGGTTCAGTTTAATTCATTTTCAACAAATGGAAAAAATAGACTATACTTACAAAGCCCAATCAACAGCAATGATGAGAGTGATGTCATCGGTAGGCAGACCCACAGAAGTTAGCACAATCACCATGGTAACAAGTCCAGCCTGTGGAATTCCAGCGGCACCAATGCTGGCGGCCGTAGCGGTGATGCTAAGAGACAAGAGATAGAAATAGACAGAAATCTATTAAACCATCTGGGCTTTAAAAAAAAAGCATAAAAAGAATTGAATGTCTTATATTTGTTTTATGATATACAAAAATGTATGAATCACCTCATAATATCTGTATATTAACATTTTACTGTTCTAAATTGTATAATTTTTTTAATCTATTTTACAAAATTTCAATAGAAAATCATGTTCATATAATAAAGATATTCTATAAAATTATAGCTTTTTCTGTTTATACAATGTACACATATTTGTTGAATTATATATTCATTTATTCTAAGTAGCAGTGTATTGAATGACTCAGTAATGTCCACTGAAGAGGCTACTTTAGAAATATACCATCCCCACCCATGAATATATTAGAAAACTGCTTTTAACCCTTTAAAAACGGAGATGCCTGTTAGCTTAATCCCATTTAAACTGGCCTAAAATAAAAACTATAATAGCTAGAGTGGTCATTTTATTTTTTAATTGAAAGCTAAGATTTCTGCTCTATAACCCTCTGTAACCTTTTTTCTATTGTACATACTCTGGAGATAAAAAGCACCTAAAAATAATTCATCAAACGACACCATAAAAAAAAAAGCCCATTTATATATTTCAGTTGCTTTTAATTGAAGATAAAATCAATTTATCAATCAAATTGCCGTTGTACTCTCCGGCTAAAAAGAAGCATATCTCAAAAAACTACAAGAGATATATTGTTGCATTAACTTCTATGGTTTAAAGAATTCTTTTCCTTATTTTTGTACATTTAGAAATGGTTTGGATCACTAAGTTTTAGGTGTTTATTTAGTAAAATGGGATGAAAAAAGGATGTTTTTTTCTGTCTTTTACAAGGTTAAATATGGAAATTAGCTTGCAGTTTATCTAGCAGACCTTAACAAGTCATACCTGGTTGATTGACAGGAGACAGGGACGTTAATTACAACATATTCTCCAGCCAAAGATGGCAAACTTGTGCTGTCTATCATCCTCTGATTTGATATATTTACCCTGGAAAGGTTTGCTTATTAAACTCAGAACTGTGACTATAAATTTGACCTTTGCCCTGACTTGTGCTGCAGTTTTACTTGTGATAGATTCTTCTTATTTTTCATTCATTTTTATTTGTATATTGTGTGTCTAAATACTTCCATGAAGGCAAAATTAAGAGATTTTGAGCCAATGAGCATATTGGATTCCTCATTGCATCTCCTAACAGTGTTATTGTGCTCGGGTTGGGGTGGGTCAGCGTACAGATGGAGGGGCATCATGGTCGGAAGCCAAGCGGCACCCGGACACGGCACAGGGAGGAAAATTATTATAATTCTGGCGTGACATGGGAGATAAGTAATACAGGGTCATATGGGTTTTACCCGCAAGGGATTATAATGAGGGAATATGCACAGACTGCAAGCATGAAGAGAGCTCTGCTCTTAATGATATTACAGTCGCACACGTCATCGAATGAGGTGAGCGCCGGGAGTTTCTCCTTGACACGGGGAGCCTCGTTTTACTTGCGAGCTGAAAACACAACGGTGTGGTGTCGAGGAGAGTTGGTGGTTGTTTTTGTTTGGTCTGGTCGTCTCTCCACAGAGCTTTGAGACTGATTTAGCAGAAATCAGATCAGACTAAGAAGCTCATATGAGCCATAATCTGTGTGATATTTACATATATGAAAATCTAGTAAATCCCATAATAGTTTTAATAATTCAGAATTTAACTTAACGTGTGATGTTAGATTTATTCACACGTTTTAACTCGGAACACCTCGAGTCCTGCTTTCCTGCTGGAAAAAGTTTTTTTTTTTTTTTTTTACTCAAGATTAATTGAGATTGTCACATTTAATTTGGTTTTCATTCAAATTGTATGAAAAACAAACAACAGAAAAATAACATTTTGGATAATATGCTTATGCTATTTCTTCATGCGTATGTATTTAACTGTATCAATTGTATCATTTAATTTAGCTTTTAGAAAAAGCATTTTCAAATCACAGGATTTAATAATGAATTAATGAATACAATACGTAATTCCTCTTTAATAATTCCCTTTCAAATGTGAAATTACAAAATGCTTTGGAATTTTTATTTCTTTTTATTTGAATTAATTGTTGAATTTGAAATTATATTTAGTAATCTATATCTTTATTTCACAATTAATTAATCATCATGAAAATGCTGTATTGCTTTTCCGATGACTCTCCTGGTCCTCCATAGGACACATGCCCCCCCCATTCAGATCAACTGTTTAAAAAAAATGGTGCTGAAATGCATTCTCCAGTAAATGTCCCCTGAGTCATGTTTAGTATTGAACTTCCTGTCTGACTGTGAACTTCTTCTACTCTGGATCTAATAACATGAATGCTGAGGAGCTTTCTGATGGATGCTACTCCCTGAGAATGTTATTTTTTCTACTTAATGCAATGAATTAAGTTATAATAATAAGACAGCCCTTTTTTAAAGATCACATAGTTTTCATGTCATTAAATCTGTTTAAAATTCCCAAACAATGGGTCAGATAATAATTAGACTCTTATTCATCATTCATTATGGCTTTGCAGCTGAAATATCGTCCTGACCCTCTAAAATGATGGTAGATCAGTTTATGGTTTTCAGAGAGAGCGATGATAGAAGCATCAGATTACAAGGAATCCATTGATACTACATGTGTGGGACAGGATGAAAATATTGATACAAAGTTAAACAGTTTTATATTGATCATGAGGTCTGTGTTGTCTCTACATGAAGCCTGATGAGTCCAGAAATCTTGGAGTTTTTTTTTTTAACTCTAATTTAGCTTTCAATAAACACATGTAGTCAAATCTGGTTTCTTCCAGTTAGGAAGAGTAGACAAAATAAAGTCACTCCTTTCCTTTCCTTTTGGAACAGCCTTCCTTTTTCAGTCAAAGACTTCAGAAATATCAGTAAAGCTAAACATAAAAACTGATTTATTTTTCAAAGCCTTTGGGTGTCCTTAATCTTTACACAACTGCCTGTCTGTTTGGTTTATTTTAAAAATGGACTTTTTAGTATAATTTTTTATTTCACTGTATCTGCTAATATAAATGTTTTAATGCCGTCCATCTTTTGCTTGTTGATTGTTGAGCACTTTGGTCGACTTGGGTTGTTTTTAAACGTGCTATACATATAAATTTGAGCTCAAACTGTGTTTAAATCCAGGTGCGACCTTATTTGTCCCTGCTGGGTGGTTAATTCCTCTGTGAGATGAGACTGGGACACAGACTGGTTATTAGACTATTCTAACAACCTAATTAACTCATTATTTCCCCAAAGATTCTCATTATTATTGTCAAAAGAAAACAGAAAAAATGCAAAGAATGTTTTTCCATAGCTTTTTTCTGAGTATTAAAGAGTTAAACTTTATTTTTCTTGGTAAACTTAATTTTCTATTAAAGTTATTACTTTACAGACGACTTAATTCATTTATGTCAGTTTGATTTTCATCGTTACACCCGTAGTAAAGATACAACTAGATTTCTTTGTTCGCTGCAGGATCCCTGTCCTAGTTCTGGCTGCTTTGTATTGTAGGAAAACTTTCACTTTGTAAATCTTAGTAAAGTATCTTTAATTGCAAAACTATACCTGCTATATGCGTTTCTAAATCATCTCTGAATCCCTCATGACAGCATAGCTGTTTCACTTCATTCTTTTCTTCTCCCAGATGGTTTAAACAAGCAAGGCTGTGATTTCTGTCTTCTGTGGTTGGTTTGATTTTCTTTTTACCAGAATAGCTGATACAGTTAACCCTTAAAGCCCGACCCAGCAAAAGATGCAGAGAAAAATATCATTTTTAAAAAAAGTCTTTAACAATAATTTGGCCCTTTAACAAAATGTAAAAATTTTTTTTATAAAATATTTTTTATTTATTTACTGGGGCTGTCAGTCTATTAAAAGTTTTAATCGCAAGAGTTAACTTGTGATTAATCGTATGTTAATCTCAGAATTAAAATTTATTTTTAACAGGATATTTATCATTAAATGATACTTATGTAATCTGTTAGGAATCCCATATAAACAGATAATTAATCCTGATTTGTTTATGTCTGCGGAGCCCGTCTGGTCACATAAATGAAAAATAATAACTCATGGCCACAAGTTAATTTGTCTATGGATGTCACCAGACAGGCTTTGTATATTCATTAATATTGTTGGGATTTCTGAGCTGCCTTGAACGCAGCACAGCTGCATGTCACCTTAAGTTTTAGGTTAATTTCCTATTTCTCGCCGCCTTCTGCATTATTTGGAGAACCTTGTTAATGAAATACTTGTCCAGAAAACTATCTTGCAGAACTTTAAAGCTACACTGTCCATGCAAAAGATCCATTCTGTGTCTGGTTCTGCTTCACAGCCACAACCTGCTTTCTACATCACTTCCTGAAATTACACCGACAGGTCGTGCATTTTAAAAATGACCACTGTTAAAAAGAAGTTGCTTTAATGCGTTATTAACGCGTTAACGTTGACAGCCTTATCCACCAAAGGGCAGAAGACAAATATCAGATTGTGTACTTCAGGGTTTTGAGCAAAACATTTACCTTAAGTGATGCAAAAGGTCTCAGAAACTGTACGTATCAAATTTGAAACATACATTATTGAAGGGTTAAAAAGAAAAAGTAAATAAAAACACTAAATTCTCTCTCCAAACGCTTCCCAAAATGCCAGAAAATTCCTTTGGAATTCCAAATATACTTCCAGAGAGGTGATAGTATTAAAGTTTAATGAAGGATTATCAAATCTTAGCAGCAGAGGCATCCTAACCTGTAGACTCATGTAAAGGGCAAACTCACAGAAACCAGGTTGTCACCTTCGTGTGAGCTGCTGAAGTTGCACAAGCATGTGGTGTCAAGCTATAATTCAACTATTTCTCACCACTATCCAGAAATGAATCTTCCAAACAGCAACATTTACTTAAGATGATGTTGTTAAACTCATTCTTCCTCTGAGAGCCTTTTTACTCTACTCAAGGCCTCGACTCGCCCCTCTCAGCCAATCCCTGCGAGTGCTGAGTGCATGAACAGTTGGAAGTAGTCTAACCTAACTCTCACCTCAATAAGACGACATCTGGAGTTGAGTTAGTTTAACCCTGTAGCCTAAACCAAACTTTGCCTGGAGGCAGACCGGGCGCTGCAGAGTGCCATCTGTCCGGTTTACTCTCAGATGAAACTTGACTATTTAATAGGTATATTGAATCTAAATCTAATATCAATTAAAAGCAGTGTAAAGTCCAACTTCTTATGTTTTAAGCAAAATTCGTGGAAATCAATTTCTGAAAGCAGCTGGATGAAGGCAACGTACATCCGTGGCCACGGACCCAGCCAGGTTTTGTGTGTCTGTGCAGGGGAAGTGAAAGGAGGAATTTGCTTTAAAAGGCTTGAGTCTCTCACTTTGGACAACAACTCAGATCAGATTCCACCACTTGACAAATATCTTTATATTTTCCAACACCACTAACTTAAATGCAAACACACTTTGAGCTAAAAGCTTCTCCAGATCACAAAACTACACTCACCGGAACTTTACTGGGTCCACCTTGCTAGTACCAGGTTGGACCCCCTTTTACCTTCAGAGCTGTCTTAATTCTTGGTGTCATAGATCCAACAAGGTGATGGAAACATTCCTCAGAGATTTTGCTCCATATTGACATGATAG
>JBBBVU010000008.1:3592346-3606593 GCA_037177055.1 Atherinosoma microstoma
CACACACACACACACACACACACACACACACACACACACACACACACACACACACACACACACACACACACTGAGCCTGTGAGCAACAGTTTCACCACTGCACATGATCAGTACATACTTGGATTTAATGAGCTTTGCCAGTTTATTACCAGCCCCTCCACCATTTAAAAAAAAAAAAAGTATTTATTATCTCTTATAGGTGGCTGAAATTGAGTTAACTATGTGATTTCCCTCCATCATTCCTGGTTTGTACTTTTAAAAAATTTCCAAAATCAACAGAAAATGAATGGGTAGATATCTTTTAAATGATTTCATTATTTGTTTTGATCTTTTTTTTTGTCATAGTCCCAGTCATTCAGGATAGATTCCATGAATGAAAATGATCCGGTCACCCCCTCAGCAAGTCTATGTTTGTAAGTTGTTAACTTTAATCCACTGACCGACTGACTTGGGTCCCTGTCAGCTCACTATCCCAGGTTTACCTCTAACTCAATAACCCCATCCTTCAGTAGAACTAATTAGCTTAGCAACAATAACCCAATGGCACATAAGTCTTCAGGCTTATACTCCGACCTCGAGTCTTCCACACGCGTGTCTTGCTGTCCAAGTTACAGGTGTCCTCTGGAGGTTTTACTGAATTTTAACTATAGCCAAACGTCTATGCATCTTATTTACAATATATAAGCTCCTCCTTTTATGTGTTTAATCTTAATATTAACTGATGCTCTTGCAGACGTAATACTTTACTTATATAAATGCAGTCATGTGGATGTTTGTATCTGTCGGTGAAATGTGTTGCCATGGCGCTGGTCATGCACCTCTCATGTGAGCCATCTCTTCTACAAGGATGGTACAGTTTTCATGTGATCCCAATAACACGGACATTTCACAGCTGCCTCTTACCGAATGAGGTCCAGAAGAGCGTCAGCAGAGCTGGTCATTGGTTTCTTGCTCTCCTCAGAGTCCTCCTTCTGGGCAGCCCCGCCTGGGTGGATGATGTACACCATGAGGATGCCCACAACCACCGCAACGAAGGTGGTCCACAGATAGTAAGAAATGGTCATGATGCCCAATCGACTTGAGCATTTGGCATCCAGGGCAGCTAGACCGGACATCAAACTGATTGGAGATGGAATAAAAAGACAAAGAAGTGAAGGTTAGAGTTGGGTAAACACTGCTTTTAGTCTGTATTCAAGGGAATACTTTGAATACCAGCAAGATGAGAGAAAATGTGATATGTTAAAAAATGTCGAGCCGGTAAATCATTCACACTTGAAGGACAGTTCTCATTGTAGCTCTTAGCTACTCATTTCCAAAGTAAAAAAATAACCAGTGAGGCAGCTAAAACCACTATTTCAAACCAGGATCCAATGTGACATGATCCAAATCTGCATCAAAATTTGCCTTTTTCAGCATCTATGTTGCCAGCTCGGGGTTGTTGCCCCCCTGCAGAAAAGGGGATTTTAAAAGCAGCAGGATAGAGATTGCCGGGTAGGGGGGGGGGGCTGCATGAAATCCGTGGCCAGTGGAGGGCTTACTGTATATCCACAGCCAACATCTAGTGACTAAGACTAAAGGTCACGTCACAGCAACAGCTTGGCCACATCTGGTTGTTGTCAAATAATAGTTCACTTCACTGAATCGGAAGTGTCACAGGCTTGCAGCAGCTACCGCCATCGTCACAACCTCATTTAGCCGTGCAAAAGCTGCAAAGTTTCTAACCTTCTTAATCACCTGCTGGTGCAGGAAGGCTGATCTGCAGCTGGTCCTGAACACACTGCCAGAAATGACGGAGTTAATTCAGGAGAAGCAAACTGAGCAGGTGATTTTTGCACGCAGGAAAAAAAAAGGTGAAAAAGGGATGAACTAGATACACTGAACAGAGCCGGAACAAGCCTTTATGGGGTCCTAAGCAGAATTGCCCCCCTCCCCCCGCCCCCAGTGTTTAACTACTGCTGGTGTTTGATCATTTAATACAAAGTCAATACAACACACCCATTCATTTGCATTCATTTGTGATCTAACGGTAGCAAATTAAGAAAACATCGGCAGACATGTTTAGAGTAAACCAGTCAAATAGTGGAATTAATTGAAGTTTTCATGGTTTGCCATGACAAAAAAAAAAAAAAAAAAACTTAAAAAATTATGTTTTTGTGTCTATGACCATTTTTATTGAAATTACACCATATTTATGATTATTATCATATATATTTCTGTTTCAAATCAAGATATCGTGACATATGAAGCGCACTAGGAGGCCCCATGGGGGCACAGATGCCCTAAGCAGCTGCTCAGTTTGCTTATATCTAAGCCAGCTATGGGAATTATTTATTTTTCCTTAGCTTTTTAAATCCATGAATGATGAATGAAACATGAAGTTTTTTTTTGTCATGAAGTTATTTGCAAGCTGCATATTAGAAATAAGAAATAGACCAATCCGACTTATCAAACATTGATGACGTTGTAGAAATATTAGCTTTCTTTTCAAAAGCTTCAAAAGACATCCCCCCCATGACCTCCACAGTAGAAACATGCCTCTGATGATGTGAAGACATTGCAGGAGGGTACAGTTTTGCGAGCTGACATTTTATTGATCTCTTTTATTAAAGGTTTGTCTTTTCCTTCAGATCACAGTTACTAGTAAAATACTTGAAATACTTCTGTGGAACTGTCACAGGTATACAGCAGCAAACAGACCCACATGCAAGGTTAAATCAATCTCTCCACCATTTCATTACAAAGAAAAGCTCTTGAGATTCTTGCCATGGGTTAGCTACCTTTGACTGTTTGTGGCTTGAGCTCAATGTTATGAAGAGACAGCATTTATAGTAGCACAGTGACGCACGCATTGAACGGACTAACCTTTGCCACCCTTTGGTATATTGGATAGCAAATATGACTGCAGCAGTGACAACTAAGGGGCTTTCGTTCAGCTGCTCAGAGATTAGATGATCTCTAGCAGGGCAAATGAACTTTTCTGCTTGATTTTTCCTGCAGGCGCTTAAAATGAGGTGAACTTGTAACACAACGACACATTAATCTTCTGTGTAATGGCAAAATGTAAGATTGAGCTTGTACTAAAAAAGATTTAAAGATGATTTTAATGAAAAGATTACACAGAAACAAGAAGTTAAAGCAAATTATAAACAAATAAAAAACAATAACATTACATTTATTTCTCTACATGTTTTCCTTGTAAAACTTTACAAACTCAGAGGGACAAATGCTTTTAGAAGGTGCCAGCTGGTTATATGGACTAATGACTCTGTGGGAAATATCTCTACTGAGTGCAGGTGAGGTTACAGTGTGTCACCTGCCATGTGCAGCTGCCTGGATCATGATATTTGGGGCACACGTACAGCAAATCTGCAAGAAGATTTTTAGACCATATGGAGCTTATGGTGTCCTGATGCACCTTCACCGAGCAAAAGCATTACAGTAATCCTGCATCTAGATGAAAGACAACTCCTTGGAAGGCAGGAGGGACATTATTGCCAGACAGTCTCAGGTCACGCTGTCTCAGCAGAAGCTGAGACACAACAGTGTCACAATCAGTTATTATAACTGTGTGATGGGAACGTTCATGCGATGATGGAAATGACAAGATGGGATCATGACCATGTAGGATCTTGTGACTGTTTAGCTGTGTATTTTCTAACGTCAACCCAGTTCTAATGTTTACTATATACTGTAAACACCCTTAATGTGGTTGCGAGAAAAGTAAGTCATCACATATCGGAAAGACCTTTGAAAACATTGTACAGGCTCGGTCTTAAACCAGAAATCTCTTGCACAAATGGACTGTGGATTAACACCTTCTGCCAGCTTTCTTATAAGTGTTTGTGGATATAGGTTAACACTAGCAACACGTGGGAAGGGTTGCTAGTCTTAACTTTGACATGCAGTAATGAGTGTGAAGTGCTGGTGATTAGAAACTTAAGATATAGAAGGAACAGAGTAGCAAAGTGTCTAAATATTTTAGGTATAACAAAACAGAAAATGATTTACAGTTTCTGGGACAAGAAGCAAGTTTTGTCAAACCGAAATTGAAGCTAGTTAAAACTGTAAAAGCTTGTTTTTGCCTCACGTCTAAACAATGAACTAAACAATTTGTCGGAGAACCATCTCATTTCAATGAGGTGTTTAGGTGCTCCTGATGATTGTCTACTGTGTTTTCTTACAGAGGTCTTCGGATGTTTTCGTGTAGAAGCAGGTTGTCTGGTTTTTCTCTTCGGGTTTGATTGAACAGCTGTTGGTGTTATTTCTTTGTCTTTTGTGTTTCTGTCTCATTTTTCTTCTCTTGACTCTTCCCTTTTCTGTGTTCAAGCACTTTGTGTAAGGTCCAGCATTAATATGTGATTCAGAAATAAAAGAAATGAGATAATACTTAAGTATGAAGGGGAGCAATATATCCGCAAAACCACATTTCCTAAATATCCATGAATTCCCACCTTGCCTAATGCAAATTTGTCCAGAAGTACAAGGCAGCCAGACCATGAGTGTGCTTGATGCTGTTCTGTAAAAAGCTAAAAACAATATTATATCATCAGCTGGGCACCAGAAAAATACTGTGAAAAAACAGGGAAAAAATTTTTGTTAAATTACTGTAAAATACCGTAATAAAATTACAGTTCATGTCTTCACCTTCACATGGGATCTTTTTATTGATTATGAAAGATGTAGATGTATAATAACAATTCAATTATCTATAGATACATAGATACATAGGTTCAGGCAAATGATTCAGTGCTTTTTGATTTGTTTTTCCTCTGAGTTAGTCTTTAATATTTAAATGTTGAGATTTCATATCCCAGGTTTAGTTAATATTCTAGTTAGTCTTTCTTCCTGATGGTTTTTGACCCCCTTGTGTTTTCTGACAGGCTCATTTCCTCTTCTCGTTTCACATCTGGGGTTCAGTTAAAGATTTCTACACCGTAATCTCCATAAATACTGAAGGTTTTCCTTTGTTCAGTGCTGGATCTTTGATTTTGGTTTAAGTCTACAGACTCTTTGGCTCTCGTAGCTTTTATTATACAGTTGAAGAGACAAGAAGGGGGTTAGAGAGTTAGAGAGAGGGTATAACATGGAGCAAAGGGTGTCCCAAAGGGTGTTGAGCTAAATGCTAACCAGCCTTGGTTGTGCCCAGCCTTCGGATCTCCTTCCACTGTAATGCTTTTTGCTTGTTTTAAAAAACAGAATAAATGTCTTTTTTAATATTCTGTGGATTCGGCTTTTGGGTGTTCTTTAACTTCTCATCACGATATTCACGGGAATCGTTTGCTTAGAGCAGAGATCTCAAACTCTGGTCCTTGAGGGCCAAGTCAGGTGAGTTGAAACATCTAAAACCTTTCATTTAATGAATTAGAATAACCCCCAGATCTCAGATGGAGAAACTCAGAGTGATCTTATAAGAGAATAAAACAGGGTGCATATCAGTTTGCGTGGATATTCAGCTCCATCACTTAGTCATATTTCCATGCATAAAGTTGTGGATATAAACTTTATTTATAAGGCACCTTTCAAACATGTGTAACCCAAAGTCCTTTATGGAACAAAAGTAATAGTTTTAAACTATTTATAAGTTGATTCGAATAATTCTAGTTTATTTAACTGTATTTAAAAATATGAATGTCCTTCATATGCTATTTTATTTGAAAAGTTTTTAATGTTATGTTGCACCCTTTAGCACTTTGGTCAACTTTGTTGTTTTTAATGTGCGCTATAAATAAAGTTGCAGTTAAACAACTGTTCATGTGTAAAAAACACCTCACACTCACCACCTTTAACACCCTTCTTTCTGTGCTATACGAAGAGCTGTAACAGAACAGAAATATTGAACGGATAATCAATAAATTACTCAGTATTTCTCAGACGGGTTTCTCAGTCTAGCGCGGGCTGCTCTAGCTCTACGGCCATCAGGATGAGTCAGGAAAGGAAATCCTCATTGCTCTGCTATACGCTGCTTAATTCA
This sequence comes from Atherinosoma microstoma, assembly GCA_037177055.1. Lineage (NCBI taxonomy): Eukaryota > Metazoa > Chordata > Actinopteri > Atheriniformes > Atherinidae > Atherinosoma > Atherinosoma microstoma. Next base: position 3,598,318 of record JBBBVU010000008.1, read on the forward strand.
TCCGTCTCTCTCTGGAGTCTGAGATTAAGAAAACCAATTTTCTATAAACCTCTTGTTCATCCAACTCTGCCTCCTGACCCGCCAAGCACACCAATAAAACTACATACAGCTGAGGTTTTAGCTATAGATTTGTCCCCCCCCCCCCCGATACTGATCAGGACCAAAGATCTGCTTCTGTAAAAATAATTAAAACTACAGGAGTTTAAAAAGAAACTTCCTCAAACAAGTTTTTTTGAATGTAAAACATGTGATTTATTGAACTCAAATCCACTTCATTGTGATATCTCTGCATGTAGCAGCAGCACATGAGAGGCTCAGTGAGGAGACATGCAGGCTGGAAGTACCGCCGATGCCGTTACCTCATTAGCTTCAATGGCTTTTCTTCTTTGAATATCTCTCTGAGTTGTTTATGTCATTTATAGAGCCTTGCATCTTGACTTTACTTCAAAACCCTCTCAGTTCCTCATCTTTACCTGGTAATTACTCAGAGCTGAATGCTGCTTCTTGATGATGATGTCGTTCACATCAAAGTAACATCATATAAATAACTCTCCTAACCATCGTGACTGAGGTGAAAACTTACTGTAAGTCCATTTTATTCATGAACCTTCTGGTTACTGTGGAAAATGAATCATAAGACCAGCCTTTGTCCTGTGGCTACTGTAAGGCTACTGAGTGGACAAGCTAATTTCTCAGTCACATTTTCTTATTAGTTATTATTTCTTATTATAATTTAATGTTACAAACCCAGTTGCATTGTTAAAGATATGAATAAAAACAGAATGTAATGATTTGCAAATCTTGTAAACCATTATTTTACAGACTCTAGGGAGCATATTAAATACTGAAAACGAGACATTTTACTATTTGTTTAGTAAAATATGAGCTAATTTCGAACTTAATGGCAGCAACGCAACTAAAATAGTTCAGACAGGGTCCTTTCTGTGTGGTGTCCTGCTTTCTTTTAACAAAAGTCCATAAACATTAGAGACCAGCTGGACATGTGAGAGAGTAATTTGTCCATTATTGTCTGGTAAAGGACTTTAGCTGCTCAACAGTTCTGTGTCGTCTTTGTCTAGTTTTGTGTTACATGTTGTTTTCAATGAGTTAAAGGTGTGACCTGAAGCAGGCTAGTCCAGGAGCTGGACTTGGTGTTTAGCTTTGTCTTTATGCAAATTCACTTTAAAACCCTTATATACCTCTTAACATTGATGTTGTCTTTCCAGCTGTATAATTAGCCAGTTCTACCCCCACATCGCCAAAAATGCAGGATATCCGTGTTATGATTATATGGTGTCAATGATTTAGGAAGATAAAATTTGATTTATCTGATCCTGAGAAGATAGCGGTGTCTCTGGATCATGCTCACATATGAATCCTTCCTTGCATGATATAGCTTTAACTTGTGTTTGTGGACAACAGTCATTATTGTTTATATGCAGGGAGTTGTGGAAATGTTTTCAAGCCCTGAAGCGATTTAATGACAGAATTATATCTGTTTTTAATGTAATGCTTTCTGAGGAGCCAAAGATGACAGGCATCTATTATTTATTTTCAACTGTGCACAAAGACTTCCCCCAGATTGTCTGTTTTTAGTCTTCACAAGTTAATCTAAAATGACTCTGTGAATTTGAACAGAGATTTGTGCCACAGATTCCTGAACCGCTGAGACTCTGCCTCTCTAAGGTGCTCTTTTCTATCCAATCACACTACAGACCTGAAGCAAATTAACATCATGAGCTACAGCAAGTCTCAATAATTGCTTTCTTTCAAATTACACTTATTTTTCTATTCTTTGTTGCCACTTCTGATAAATGTCTCCCACTCAACGCTTCATATACTTTTGGTGCTCTCTACATGAATGAGATATTGGTTAATCAGATTATTTACACAACAATTGGGGCTGATTTATTGAGTCATTTTTGTATGTTCCCCCAATAAACACATCCCCCAATAAAAACATATTTTTCTCTTTTCTTTTTAAATATTGGTTTGTATATAGTGCTACTTAAAAGATTTCTGCTGGTAACTCAGACTCTTTTAAAAATCTGTTATGTGTTACCATGCCGATGGGAAAGTTGTGTACATGTACAAGCTGCTGATAGAGTTTTCCAAAGCTCAAGTGATGCTGAAATAACACCTCAAATTTAGACATGTTAAGAAGGAGAAGTCAAGGATTTATGACTCTTATATAAAAGACCACATGTGCTCCGCCTGTACATGCGAACCACATGTGCAAACATGTGGTTTTGAAACATTTTCAAGTGATCCAAATGTGAAGAACATGTGAATCACATGTTCTCCACATGTGGTTCATATGAAAACATTCCAAAACCAGATGTTTGCACATGTGGATCACATGAAAATGTTTCAAAACCACATGTTTGCACATAGTTCCGGCCTCATGAGGTCACATGTGAAATTCATGTGGTTGTTCTGCAAGGGAAGGTTCATTGTAGGGAAAGTGGCATCACTGGAAAGTAAAAAAGATGAAATTAAGTCTCTAGAAAGCAGCATTACGTGTTTGATTGAAGCACGAGTACAGGAGCACATTTCTGACTCCACTGCCTCTATAAAGCACTTATGTTATGGGAAGACAGATCCTGCAGACAAGGTAAGGACCTGATAATCTGTCTGCGTTGCTGAGGGATTTAGGGTATTTCCTCAGCACAACAAACACTTGCAATCCTCCAGCACATTTCTCATGGACATGACGCTAGGTGATGATGATTTGTTATAAATTAGCTTGAGCTGGGAGGGGCGGAACAAAAACAACAGAGGACAGAAGAGGTGAAAATGATACAAAGCAAAGAATAATGAATAATAATAATGGATTCGATTTTTATCGTGCTTTATTGCTAGCGGCACTCAAAGCGCTTACATTGAGCCCATTATTCATCCGCTCCTCGTTCATACTCGGTGATGGTAAACTACATATGTAGCCACAGCTGCCCTGGAGCAGACTGACGGAAACGTGGCAACCAGTGTGCGCCAACGGCCTCTCCGACCACCACCGAACATCCATACTCATTCATACACCAGCGATGCCGATACTGGAGGCAAGGAGGGTGAAATGTCTTATCCAAGGACACGCTGACAGTTGACTGTGGCGGGAGCTGGATTCAAACCACTAACCCTTTGGTTATTGGACGACCTGGTCTAGGACGACCTCTCTGCTGTCCCAGAAAGAGGAGTGGGGGAGGGGTGGGGGTTGTATGCGTGCACTGTGTGTGGGTGTGAGTGAGATGATGTATGTGTGAAAAAGAGCGTATGATCAGGTGTGTGTTATTGAATTTTGATGTTTTATCATACATGAGTGTGTGAAAGTTTGGGGTTTTATCATTTTTGAATAATTTTTATTATGTAAAGCCCTTTGTGGTGCGTTTGTATGAAAAGTGCTCTATAAATAAAGTTTGATTCGATTTAGCTCTCAGTTGGATTCTATCACAAAAAAACAAACGTGTGATAAAGTTCGAGCCACAGCACGAACACAACCAGGAGAAGCAAACTGCTCCCACCGTTTCACATAAATTATTTCTGACATTAAACCCAAATGGCAGCAAACACAACAATGTCGAGATAAGATGGAGAATCCTCAACGCAGAGAAGTATGTCTGAAGTATAAATGTGTGCATTATGCTGGACACGTCGTTGTGAAAAAGCATCCAGATGTTAAACTGATGTCCATGTTTTAGTAGAAACAGTTAACTTGTTTCAGCTGCTGATGCTGGATATGATGTCATCACTTCAGTTGTTGCCAAGCAGCAAACAAACCTGGATGGAGGCAATTTTAACCACAGCTCTGCCCCTGATATACTACCAGCTTCTGAATGGTTTGTGACATTTTTGACTTTTTGAAAATTGAATTTTTTTCCCTCCCTCTTATTTCCTACTGCTACAACATAATCATTATGTATCATTAAGTTCATTTCAATCCAATTCATTCAATTTCAGTCTGAAATGGATCAGCAAAGTAAGCCAGCAGTCTGACAGCATAACTGACCATTAAGCTTCCTCTGCTTCGGACTTTCACAATCACGGCGACTTGGCGTTGGGTAAATGTGCAAATATGCAGATCAGAGTTCATCCACGTTAAAGGCCGACATTGCTGCAGTTTGACGTGAATGAACTACGACACTGAATCTGCAGGGTTGGAGCTGCGTATGTAACGAAGCCACAGAAAAACCTGAGACAAGAAAAATTCAGCAACATCAGCAAACGAGAGCTAAACATATAAACCTTTGTTGAGATAGAGACTTACAGACAGTTTATGTCTTAAATCTGTAATCAGTCTGGGCTGACTGCCATTCAGCAGCTGATTAAATATTATTCCTAAACAGAGCCACGGAGAGAGAGCTGAACAAGGTATGTAAGAATAGTTTTAAATGAAAAATCAGGCTCCTTGTAAATGCCAGCAAAGTAAAACTTTCTGCATCAAGCTGAAGGGAAAATACAACTGAAAGACAGAAAGATGACTTTGTTTTTTGCATCCCGAAATCAAATTACCACAACGTGACCAATTGTTTCATTTTGGCAAAAACAACAACAGGATATAAAGTCGTGGATGTAAGTAAATGTCAGAGTACTGAGCCTAATGACTAACCGCTCTGTTCCTGTGCAGCAGATGACATTGAGTTCTGATCTGGCAAATATTGAGCCATCCGAACAAATATGTTGTATAATATCATTGGAACAGCCTCTTCCAAATGTTAGTTAATCTTAAATCCAAAGGCAGGAATAGCAATTAGAAACCAAAGCAGGGGGCTCAGACTGAACAGAAAAAGTGCTGCTCAAAATCATCAAAATTCCCATTTCAGATGCTCAAATCTTTTTCAGACCTTTTTTGACCTGCACAAAATCCTCAGTTGTATTTTTAGATTTCAGCCTATTGGAAGCAAACCAAAATGCTTTAGGAGCAAAACTACAGCAAAGTGGCTTAGCTTTGGATTTAAACAAAACCTCTTCCAGGTTGTATGCATGTCATATTTTTTTCTAAGACCTTGTAAACAATTTACAGGGCACACCCACTCCGATATGATCTGACTCTCGCAAATAAGACACAAACAAACAATGCGAATGCCTTCTTAAAACGTCATAAATGGATCAGTATTTGATCTCTTTTAAAATAACATTTCAATTGAAATCCCTAAAAAAATGAAAGAAGCGCAGCACATCGAGCGGCAGTAAGAGCGTAGTGGCCATTGATTCAGCATGACGCATTCATGGGATAATCTGGTTTCCGCTTTGGCTGGTGCGCAGATGGCGCTGGGAGGGGAAAAATGGGGACAGTCAGGCTATAGGGTCAGGGAGGATATTCACCCCCAGATAAGCCCTACTGTACCATGCATCATGTCAAGCAGCCAGTCTGTGCTTCCCAGTTTGATACTCTGACAGTAGAGAGGAGAAAGGGAAAAAAACAAACAGGATGTCCGTAACTACTTTCTGGGTCTGCATGCACGTAATCAGAGGGGTTGTGAAGAGGCAGGGACATTATGCAGATCATCTCAGATTGTTTCGGAGTAGGTGAATGACGATTAGTCAAAGCGCAACAGCTGTGAGTTAACAAGCAACGCCTTACATCTCCAGCAGCCATTATTGCCTAAATTGAATCCCAGGCACAAAGTGTTAAATACCCCCTCCCCATGATTGCTTTTACAATCCCATGTGGTGAAGTGATGCGTGGATCTTGTTGCAATGGCCCCCCTGCCTGCAGGCTCGGCTTCAGATTAGTTGTAGTAAACGTCTCTCACTGTCACGTGCTTCATGTTTGGCAGGAAACACGCACTGAAGTGATACACTGCCCTAAATCTGTGAACCTGGAGGGGTGGGGGTGGGGGATCCAGACGTATAGGTCATATGTAGGTAACGCATCCTCCTTCTGATATTTGCCTTGTGCTTGTAGTGCGGAGAATAAGAAAGGCAGAAAAACATAGTGGAAAAATGCACATAAACACAGAGAGATAGAAATAAAGGCACAGAGGGACACAGCCAGGGAGAGACAGAGAGGGAGGATTAACTTCTCATCCAGTCTTTGCTGTTGCATAGATTGTAAGTAGCTTATTGCACAAAGCACCCTGCATGTAACCGGTGCGTTTGCATGATTTGTTTCGGGAGTTTTTTTTTTTGTGTGTTAGAGACATCACTGACCTCATGCAGGCAACTAAGAGCTTTAGGCCTAAAATAATCAAACTGGAAAATCTGGCAGGCTGTGCTCTCCTGAGAATGGATCCAAAGCTACAAAAGGGCAACAGATTTACCGTACTTCCATAGAGACATTTCTCTTTAATCCTTGATGGTAAAAAAAAAAAAAAAAGGTAATTGGGTGCAGCAACAATCTCATCTAGTTTGTGCTTTTCATCCACCCCAATCATCATGGACCCACGCAATCAGAAATCCCCTGCAGGCCGGACATAACAAACTAATGATTCTGCATGGAGACTGCACCACTTAAAATAGAAATCAGAGGTGGACTGGTTTATACTGCCTCAGTATCGTAGATCAATTGCTGATATTTTTCTCCATTGCAGTTATTTTGGGACCACTTTGCGTGTTTTTAAGGTAATTTCCATTTAATTTATTTTTCATCAAGACTATAAAAATTGGGTTTTTTTCAATCTTATCTCACTCTGCAGCAGGGTTGCATTAAAAATATCCACTTTGAACCAATTATTTGTAATTTTTCTATTGCTAAATATTTGATCTTCTGGTGTCTAAAATATTAAATCACCATGTTTTTCCACCATTTCTCAGAAAAAAACATTCGTAACAAGACTTACCCTAATTAGTGTGCAGCACAGAGTGCACAGGCAGTGTAATTAAAATTATTCACAATTCTTAAATACACGAACAAATGGTTTTCTGTGTATCATATGGAATCCCAAAATGGTTGTTCTCAGAGCTTTATTATGAAACTAAGTTGTCATGCGGTCACTTCTAATCAATATTCAAACTCTTCATCTCTGTGCAGAGTCGTGTTCTCTGAAGAACAGACAGCTTTTATATTTCATGACCCTGGAGAAGAGGTGGGACAAAGTAAACAACCTGATTTCTCAGATGGCAAAAATTCACAGTAATATTAATCCCTGCCCAAGGCAACAGAGCGATGCCAGTCAAATAATCCTGCATAGCTAAAAAAAAAAAAAAAAAAAAACTCACTTTAAGAAGTGAAGAAACTGCAGCTGTAGTAAAGTTTGCCTGCAGAGAGCATCTCCTGCTTACAGGTCCCTTTAATTTGCTTTACTTCACTGTATCATTGCATTTCTGCCCCAAACTATATGAAATCAGAATGCAGTGCTATTTTCAGTTCCTACTTTTAAGTCTTCATTTGCAGCCAAGACATGAATATATATTGTATATACATTATTTTCAAGCAATGCAAATCCAAACCAATAATTAGCTCTTCTATCCAGTTCGGCATTGTGCACACAAAGAATGAAAACATTCATGAGAGTGTATGTATAGCTGGCTCGCAGAGCTGCTCCTCATACCTGGATACGACGAGTGGCAAAATTAACATCTTCAGCATCCTCATCAGCAGCTCTCCAGGAAACTGGAAGTACTTCACCTCCTGCAAGGGGCAGAGAAAAACAGCCTTTTTATTGTACCAGATATTTGATATCAGTCACCCTACTGGATATAATAGCCTATATAGTAATAAAGGTAAAAAAAAAAAAATTCTCTGGCTATAGAGGGTATTATAAATGACAGAGAAAGTGAAAATGGGTTTTATTATTGATGAAAATACATAATGAAAGTCACATATGACTGGTATAAGGTAAAGATACACAATATAATCGGCATGATATCGGTATCGGCCGATAGCGGCTTTAAAATTAAACATCGGATATCGTCTATGCCACCGATATAATAAAATATCAGGCACAGAACATGATCCAAGTCAGTTTGAAGTAGGATTTGATGCACATTTCTTACTTGTTTTGTTTAAAACAATTTGACATGTTGTACACGAAGCAAGTTGAAATATTTTTCTAATTTTGCACAAAGAGTGAATATTACATCATTTTCAGCTCTTCTAATGTCTGCATTTGCTAACAGGCCAACATGGTAAAGAGTATGCAGAATAATGTTGGATCTTAATTCCACAACAGAGGAAACTTGGTAATGTCTACAAATAGGTGTGTGTGTGTGTGTGTGTGTGTGTGTGTTTGTGTGTGTGTGTGTGTGGGGGGGGGGGGGGGGTATGATTTCTTGCCCACATGAGTTGTACAATATCACCCCTCGAGCTCGGAAAAGCACCCGTCTACCCTCCCGTCACA
>JBBBVU010000008.1:3701514-3716879 GCA_037177055.1 Atherinosoma microstoma
GGAGACACCCCTTGGTCTCTCATGAACGTGCAAAACGGAGGGGAAGGGCTAAGGGGGAGAATTGAGATTGGGCCTAACATCGTTGTGGTTCTGGTTCTGACTCCGGTTCTGGAGTCTCAGAACCTCGATGCTTTCTGGTGAACCAGTCCGCATTCAGACCAGTTTAACCGTGACCAAAGTGGGAGGACTTTACTCCCTGGAAGTAAACAGAAACAGTTTGGATAGAGTTGGCGGTTAGGTCGTCAGGCTCCTTTATAACCTACAGTTTCCCTTCCCAGAATAAATAGTGTATTAAGACAACCGAGCAGATTTTTGCCTGTCTGAACTTTCTTTTCAATGGCTGCTATGTAGTCATCATACCAACGGCAGCTGCAGTTCAGGATGAAGAGCAAGCGGAATGTCGGCGGATCGATTCCAGGCTTCCTCTGACTACATGTCAGGGTCGTTGGGCGAGACAGTGAACACAACGTTGCCTCCCGATGTGTCTATCTGAGTATGAATGTGTGTAACAGTACGAGTGCTGTAGGAGTGTGTGTGATTGGGTGTATGTGACAGGTAGTGTAAAAGTGTTTTGAAAAGTGCATTTACCATCTTCGCTGGTGGAAGACGAGGTGGGGGAGGTGATCTCGGTCACCTTCGGGTGTGTTTGCTGCAGTAGCTGAATTCTACACCCTTGCTACCTGGTTTGCTGATCGATGACCAATCACGCTGTCCAGCAGCTGGAAAGACGGTCATGTAACACCACATCCAGCTCCACTTCCGCACACGTCTGTTCTTACTGTCACAGTATTCCTTCCCTTTCTTAAGCTCATTGATTATTTTGTCTAGCATTTAGGGTTGTTTTTTTTAAAAACTTTTTTGGAACATAGTGTGTTATACAACACTTTTACAGCCAACATATTGGCCCGGTGTTCAGATAAACCCAGGATTTGCCCCCTGATTTGCAAAGAACAATTACTATTTTTTTCTTTTCTGTTTCTGAAACACATATTTCTAAAGTCTGAACGCGCCGGCCGGTTAATTTTAGGTTCAGGAACCAGCACGAAGCCCTACTCGTGTGATAGAGGACTCAAAGACAAACTAACACCAAATATAAACAGAGTAAAAAAAAAATCCCACAAACTAAAAGTCCCTAGACTGGGACACAGATGACTTCGAAGTTGGGCCATGCTCCACCTCCAGACAGATTTCTTTATGCAAATATGTCCAGAAACCTTTTGGGCAACCATGAAAAACAAAATATATCAAACTAGATGACATCTTTGGTATAAGGAACGTGATTGATAAGTCCGTCCAGCTGTTCATTTTCTATACGTGAAACCTGTGGCAGCTCATGATTCAGTGTGATTACAATCCAGAAATCAATACAATACAATACAAAATCTAAGATGGCCATTTTAGACGTCTGAACTAAAACCTCTAATTTTCTCAGTCGGCCTTTTCAGAGACAACGTGATCTGACTGAAGTTTACAGCTACATCAGCATCATCCCAATGGGATAATCATACTCGTCCTAAAAGTTTTCTTTTTTTTTTTAGGCAAGCCTGAAACTTTTTTCATTTTTACTATGGGCCATTTTCATTAATTCCTCACCGGTACTGCATATTTACACGTCTTAATTAATCTCACAAGTGTTCTCTAAATGTTTCCAAAAGTACTCAGATAGACCTTGTGGTTGCAGAGATGTACTCGAGTCATTACGCAGAGCGGAGGTTGAAAAAATAGGCCCAAAGGGTTAAATCACAGACTGATCTAGTTACACATAAAAGGAGTGAGATTAAATATAAATGGTAGATTGGTGGATAGATGTTGGAGGGGGGGGGTCTTTGGACAACCAATGGATGAATTGCTATGAAAGTTGCTGATGTTGGCATTTCCTACACAGCACCACCGTTCCTTATTACATCCTTACACAGCAGCTAACATGGCTTCAGACTCACATCAGAAAAATCTATCATGGAGCGTTGGACCCACCAGCTACTGTATTTTATCATGGCTCACTTTATGGATTGGACCAGTTGGGTCTTAATGGTGATTGAAGTCTTGGAATCATAATTACTTTTGACAGATTAATAATGATTGTTAAGAGGAGTGTCTCCTGTGTTTCAGTCACATCCAGGCACTGAGGGGGAGATTACTTTAAGTGAAGGGGAAAATTGCTTTGGGATTCTCTTCATTTTTCCTTTTATCTGATTGCTCTGCTCTTCACGCTCTCATTTCGGAGTCATAAGTCTTCTCACGTTCCTGTTAAAGACTGGCAATGGCGCAAGGTTGGATAGCAGTTTACCTTCCTGAATGTGTAAACGCATGCTGGGACGCAGGAGCCCATCAGGTAGTATTATTTGTGTATATGTATTCTTCTAAATATTTGATCTGTATGAATGCATCTAATCTAAGATTCTCTTTGTAGCTTCAAAACTGCTTAAATGTATGAGCTCTTATTTGAGAATTTGGACCTCTAAGATGAGAGATTTAAGCTCTTCTTTGCAGAATGGGAAAGGCTGTCCTTTTTTTTTCAGAGCCATCTTTGAATACAAGCCGTGGGCAAGCTTCTAAACCCCTCACTGGGCCATTAGTTGAGAGCAAAAGACTGCTTTTCTTTGATTCGTGCAGGGTTTAGGTGGTGTGAGCAGTCTAAACGTGAAGCGAAGCATTGATGTGGGATATTATGTGTGTGCAGTCGAGCCTTCCCTCATTCCTCTTCATTAAAGGTTGGGAAAGGTTTGGTTTGACTGCGTCTCAATAATTAAAAGGGAGCTGGGAGGTTCCAGCCTCTGCAGAGTGTGGAAGCTGAGTTCACCGGGATCTGTGTTTGAACTCCAGCTTCCGGCTGTGAGGATGGAGCATCTGGCTGTTGTGTTGATTTGGAGTAATTTCCATTGAAGCGTGGAGGAGAGGCTCTGCAGGGGGGGAGAGCTGTAGTGAAGGTGTCAGCTGTTCGGCTGAGGAACCCCTCCTCATAACTGTTTTTTTCCACCTTTTTTATATTTTAGACCGGGTAGACTTTATGAACAAAAACTCTGGAGCAGGTGACAGACTGGAGCCACCAGCCTGTTGGCAGCACCTCGTTTGGAAGCTTTCCAGAAATAGATGCGCTATTTATTACATTTCTTTGACAGCGTTTAATTATCTTCAAAATTTGCTTGATTAGTTCTTTGAAACGAACTTCGTGTGTGTGCGTTTCACAATGCATCCGAGCATCATCTGCTACTTCTCTGAAGAGGCAAGGCTGTGGTAAAAATTGGAACTAAGACAACTAAAATGTTGATTTCTGTCAACATTACATATTTTCAGTCATCACACAAACAAACAGCCAATGTGTGCGACACATCCCCATTCATTTCTGCTGAAGATGGTTGGAGCTACCAGCAGGTTGTACAACTGAATGCATGAAGGGGAGGATGAGTGGAGGCACAGAAGAAGAAATCAGACTGAGATTGATCTTTGTTATCCTCCCAAGCTGTTTTGTTATTTTCCAAGCTTTTAGCAGGAATTTCCACTTTTACTGTTGCTGTGTGCAACTCATCTGTCTTTGTAGAACAACCCAAACACACTGATGTTTAATCAGCTCTCCTCTTCATGCACAAATCCATCAAATCAATGAGTAGAAAGAAGACTTGTTGAGTTAAACGGCTGCCTCAGACTTTTGTTGTAACATTTACGTCTTTTAAGACCCTCTAAGTATGGATGGATAATGATTTTTGTAGTATAAATATAAGAAACATGCTGAGCAAAGACATCAACTGGCAAATAGCGCTGTGTGGAAGAAAATAAACAAAAAACGAGGTCCTGTTTGACCTCTCCCGGCTAAAGCTAGCATATCAGTCATATCCGAAGATTTGTCCGAGAATCAGCAGTCAGCAGCAGCTTTGTCACCAGATGAAGTCTGATATTAGATGTGAGGAGAAAATCGCTGACCTCATCTCAAAGAGGATAGCTGAAGACATGTTTTCCATCAGTTTGGGCTTGAGTTTATTGTCCTATCAAGAAAAATCAGCAGACGAAAAAACTGATGATACTGCGGGTGAGCTGAACACTGTTAGGGTCAGAGTCATACATCTGAGAACCTTGCACATGTGCTTTCCATGGCCACTGAATACTGGAGACTAAAAGGTAAACTAACAGCATGTGTACACGACAATGCTAGCAATATGATGTTAGCTAACACCAAACACCTACTGGGATGGGAATCTTGAAATGGCCACCACCACCTCTAAATAATGTTTTCTCTGGTAAAAACATGTGGCAAATCAATTCTACCAAGTAAAAGTTGCAACAGACTCAACCACAGTCTCTAAACTGAGTGCAGCAGATTTGCAAAACTAAATCTACTTAACCTTTATACATGTAACGGCTTTATTTTGGATAGTTTTTTTTATATATTTCACCAATCTTGCACTCGAGTCAACCAAAAGAAGTCAGATTTTATCCAGGACTGCAGCATATATTTAAATATTTTTCCTGTTTGTTGATGACCAAGTATTTTTATTCCCCATTCATCCAGTCAGTGTTAACCTTTAAAATCCTTCTTTCCTGATGCACATTGACCAGCAGCCACTGACCTTAAGCCGTCATGTTGTAGACAGAGACATATGGTTGGAAATGATAGTGAAATGAAAAAGACGTCCCACCCGGCCGGCCCTAATTTCTGTCCCGTACGAACGCACTACAGCAAGTAAACACATATGTTGGTGCTTTGTCTTGGAAACACATTTTGTTGCTGTCGGGGTTTGCTGCTCCAGTGAATGAGCTGTTGCATGCATGGCACTATTTACTTGCATTTACTTGCTCATTTCAGCTCTAGATATACAGCATCAGGTTACATGGACTTGTAGTTTTAACTCGTTCACACCAATCAGTCGCTTACAGGTGAGATTGATCAAATCAATCATGTTGAAATGCAACATTTGTCTGGAAAAACCTTGGATTCATGTGGATCAAACAATCCTCCCGAGCAGCGATGACAAACAACCCCCCCCCATGGAAGTGGTACTCCCTGACTGCCGGGGCCTCCCCCCTCACACACGGTAGGTCGAAAAGGGTTGGAAAATTGATCTAGAAGCCGCTTCACGGATAGCCGATCTCACGCTTCAAACATATGTTCTCACAAATCTGCACGACTCACATGGGTCGCATTTTCTGCTCCGAAAGTCTGGATTTCCAGATTAATCAGGGGAGGAAAAAAAAAAAGGAAAGTTAAAAAAAAAAAAAAAATCATATTCCTGGATCTTATCACAAAAGGCCCATCCATCTGTCAAGTAGGATTAATTTGATTTTGAAGCTCCCTAGTTTTCTGCTCTTTCCTGATGAAAGAAGGATTTGAAGCTGCATTGACTGCAACTGCTGAAGTGCACATGATTTGACCCTTGGCATGGATTTAGAAAAAGCAGTAAGAGCTGTTTAAACCCTGTCTGCTCCTGCCACTGTCCACTATAACTCGATCCCCCCCCCAAATAGCTTCATTTCCCAGAAAGCGCAGGTTATTTTTCATAAAGCCTCTCGAACTGCTTGACCTTTCATCACAGTTGCATGTATTTCTGTAGGAAAATCACATGTTTCTGCATTTTAAACTGAACACAAGAGCCAATTTTACAACATTAACCTCTTTTTAGCCAATACACAACAATAAAGCATGGCAGTTCAGCCGGAGCATGCCCTTACAGCTGCTGCAGAGGTTTTAACTCCATCCCAACCTCCTGTGAGGTCCGATTCTAGTGAGTCTTCCATATTTCAGCGACGTGTCGGCTCTGTGTCGACAGTCCTGGGCTTTGATTTAGCTTCTTCCTGGATCATTAGCCGACTGCGGGAAATCATTGCAGAGATCCGAGCCTCCGCCATCAGACACAACCGTGTAACCACTCGTACAAATATTGTTTTAACTCTATAATTAGATGCAAAAATTCCCGACTGAATGTAGGTTAGATTTTCCTGTAGAAGCGGTAATTAAATACTGGGTGACATTACGGCTCTGTTGCATCACTGATGCTTTTATAGAAAATCCACATTTAAGCTTCAAAGGAGGAACAACACATTCAGAAATATGTTGTTTATTGTCTGAGTCTACTTAAGTGTAATGTGCTTTAAATATATTATCTGCACTGTTTTTGGACTCAATACCTTATATCTCCTATCAACATAGTTAACAATGACTAAAGCTATCAACTGAATGAAACATATAACATTTCTTTGTATTGGATTCAAAGTAAAAATGATCATGAAGCTGCTATTGTGGGATTACACTTAGCTAAGTATTGTCCGCTAATGTAGGTCAGTTCATTATCTCACTACACTCCTATTCAACAGCCTGCTATGAGTCACAGGGTCTCACATTGTGTTCAGCACTTTTCTACATCACCGGCGTCTAATCATGAAGCTCGACAAGGTTTTAATCACTTTCTCCCCCAGTGCTCGTCATATCTGGCCCTCATTTATTTCCATAGTTAATCATCCAACACTTACGTCAATGAAGCCCGCGGTTTGTGTAACATACATGTAATATCTCTTGTTTCTGTTATGTTTAAGTCAATTCAAATGTAAACCTTGGCTTGTTAGATGTTATTTACTTAATTTATATTGTGAAGCAGCTGGAAAAGGGTGGAGTGTCCTCTCTGGGTTGAGAATGAGACCCTTCCCCAAATAGAGGCGTTCAAGTATGTCAGGGTCTTGTTCGTAAGTGTGGGATGAATGGAGCAGGAGATGGACAGGTGGATCGGTGGAGAGATACAGACTCTGCACTGGTCTGTGGTGGTGCAGAAGGCCAAGTTCTTGATTTACCTGCTGATCTACGTTCTTTCCTTCCCTTATGGTCACGAGTTGTGAATGAGAGAATGAGATCGCTGATACAAGCGGCTGAAATGAGTTTCCTCCCACGATGTCTGGGCTTAGAAATAGGGTGAGAAGCCTGGTCATCCTGGAGGGCCTGAGAGTAGAGCTGCTGCTCCTCCCTGGTGAGGTTTTCCATGCATGTCCCACCAGGAGGAGGCCCCAGGGAAGACCCAGAACACACTGGAGAGACTATATGTCTCAGCTGGCTTGGGAACACCTCAGATCCCCCGGGGTGAGCTGGAAGAAGTTGCCGAGGAGACGGATGTCTGGGCTTCCTTGCTTCCAGACATTGGATCAGTGGTAGAAGATGGATGGATGGATGGATGGATGGATGGATGGATGGATGGATGGATGGACATAATTTAAAGTTGAGTTTGGGCTTGGTGATAACACAATCTTAAAATTAGATTCAGCATCCATCTTGCATCCTGTCTCTTCTCTGAGATCTCTGTAGCCAGTAGAAGTCAGTCCGATCTTGACTCTTATCTCTTCTTTAGCTCTGTCACTTTCTCTCTTTCTTTTTATAATTTCCTCCGATAAAGTCCTGGTTTCATTAATGAATCGGCCACGGTTCAGATTCAAAACGGCCAGTGTGTTGATATCCAGTTGCTGGGATGGGATGCCATCCCATAAAGCAAAACACAGCTGTAACGTCAGGGCTTGAATTCCCCCGGGGCTTTATGGGGGGCCCGATTTTCAGGCGTGCACCACGTATATCTATTAGAGACGGAAAGTTCTGTTAACAACCACAAAAAGCAGCGGTGGTCGCTAGGGCTTGGGTGACTCACGGCACAAGACAAACAAACCATGCTGCTGTCTACAGGGCTGAAAGACACAAACTGATCACCTGCGTCGTATGGAAATTTTAATAATTAGATTAAATAACTGAATAAAGATCCAATACACTGACAAACGAATGCGATTGGTTTAAAGAAACATCAGGAACCTAATGAAAAAATAAAGAATAACTTAAAAATGGACTAATTTTAGAGCTCATCCTTATCAGGTGAACGTTTTTAGGGGGGCTTGTTTGGTTTTACATTTTCCCAAAATGAAAAATCTATGTTTTTAAAAAACAATTTTCTAACAAATGTTATACATTTCCACATAAATCTCTGAGTCTCTCGAGTCTCTGAGTGTCCGGCACGCTTTATTCTGCAGTATGCTGAGTCCTCTGTGGGTTTGCCTTCCCTTTAGTGTATATATAAGCGTACATTGTGCTGCAGCAAAGGTCTGAGGAGAATGTTGACATATGGCTATAAATCAACCATATTTAGCTTCTGTGAACCAGGAAACACAGGAGACAAGTGGTGTAGCAGAAAGTCATGGAGATGACCCGTGTGTACGTGCATTTTCTGATATACGGAACATGTAGCAACAACGTGTATGATCTCTCTGCAGAAAAGGATAAACTAAATGTTTACCCGAGCACGTATTAAACCTCTGCAGTTAGCTTGTCTGTAAACCGTGTGCCCACATGGAGAAGCAAGCAGCTGCAGATGCAGTGTGTGTGTGTGTGTGTGTGTGTGTGAACTATTTAGGGGCTTGAATACATTCCTCAAGGGTACTTCAGCCATTAAATAGTGGAGCTTGATGGCGTTTCCTGTCGTTTTTGGAAACAAACAGGCAGCTTTCAGGTCTGAAGTCTGTAAACTACGGCTGCTATCGCTAAAATCATCCCACTTCTCTTTGGTTAGTGTGTTCTGCATGCAAAAATCCTCTTACAGGTTTAATAAATCACATTTATATAGATGCCTTATTGCTTTCTCCCAGATGATGGGGCCCCATCACCTGCATCTCAAAACATAAGCCAACTTAAACCCAAAATGTCCTCCATATAAATCACTCCCCGGCTTCCTCAAAGGGGCAAAGAGGCTCCGCTGGCTCAAGCTGCCCAAACTCTTCCTCAAGGTGTTTGTGCCAATGTGACCTGACAGGAAGACAGAAATAATGTCTTTTAGGAGGCTGATGGCTATAATTAGCCCAGTATGTGTCTTTGAGCCGTACACAAGGTTAGAGGAAATGCTGAGCAGGGAACGGCATCACGTAGCATCTCTTACCTCTGACATCCCGCGTGCCTGGCGATGCAGGTGTATCAACAGGCTTTATGACTGCAGTAATTTTGTCCTGTTGAAATTCTTCCAGTGTCTCTCCTGTCAGATACCATGAACTTTTTAAGAGGCTTTGCTGGCTGATTCTCCACCTCCACCATTTTTATTTTCTGCCTCTTATCCCCTCATTGATTTAACCCTTTGATTTTTGTCTCTTTTTTTAAGCCCTTTAATCAAAAATGGCATCCCTGTAATGATATGAGTACATCTCTGCAACCACAGGGTCTATTTGAATATTTTTGGTGTCCTAGTATAGGGAACATTTGAGAGATTTGTTTGGATGTGTAAATATTAATATATGCATTACTGGTAAAGAATAAATGAGGATAGCACATAGCACAAAAGACAGGTTTCTGGCTTGCCTAAAACAAACACTTTTAGGATGAATATGAATATCCTTTTGGAATTATGCAGCTATGAAATCTAATAATATGTGAACATCATCTTTGCAAAGGCTGACTCGGCTCAAGTGAAGCAGAATAGATTTAGAGCGGTTTTAGAACCTCTGTGAGGTCTCCAAAATGACCATTTTGGTACATTTTGGCTCCATCTAGTCTCAACATCTCCCTGCAGGGGTACTTAAGGGTTTAAAAGGTTAAGGAATCGATCATTAATGAGAACCTTGATAAAGTTTCTCATTATGCAGATTGATATTCATAATGAGAAACTTTGATGGTTTACAGCCCAAACTTAATAAAGTTTCTCATTATGCATATTGATGTATAGATTATGTGATTAACATAAGAGCAGTCGCTGCAAGCTGTCCTCCCTTCCTATATTTGTGACCCTTCTCAACAAACTGATATTCTTGTTGGTGTGTTCATTTTATTTAGTTTTATCTGGTTTACTTGGTTATATCCCAGTGGAATTGTTTATTCAGCCAATATTTTACTGGTCAACTTGACAGTTCTTTCTTCTTTTTACTTATTTTTTTCATAGAGGTTATAAATGTTGCATTCATCTGTGTGGCTTACTGTGGATAGCTGTTGGTTTCTGATGTTTATGGTTGTCTGTTGTACTGGGGTTGTAGCATTGCTTCCCTGTTGTTGACAAATTCCCCCTTCGAGGACAATAAAGTTTATTCTGATTATTCTGGTTCTGATATTAAGACTAGGAGGGGAAAGTAAGGATAGGCCAATATATCGGGCCGGTGTTTGCTGTTTTTCTTTTGTAGTATCGGCATCGGTCGATTCAGGTGCGTTCAATATCGTTTTCTCAGCATGATTTACAGACAGGCATCCGCAGCCAGTCCTGTGTTGTTGGAGACGTTGCAGTCCACATGCAGAGCATTGACCCCCCCCAGCAGAGTAGTGGGAAGCCTTTAGCATCAGCTTCAACATCTGCCTCACTGATTCCAACAGGTTGAATCTCATTTTAATTTTTTTTCTAACAAATTATTTAAAAAAAAGAAAATCTGTCCAGGGGCCATATTGTTCTGTTTTATTTTTATCTAAATGTTGAACTTTAACATACAAAGATTAAGCTGTTATATGCTACGTAAAACTACTTGTTCTAAATTTAGTTTTAAGTTGAATAAATGTTTCTTTTTTTAACAAAAATGAGTCATTTTTATCATGTAAATTACGGGAGCAACAGCGTATCGGCCCCAAAATACAGAAAATCAGCATCCCGATGTAAAAAACAAAATGGCATCGGCACTAAAAAAAATCCATATCTGTCATTCCCTACCATCAAGCTGAACATAAAAGGAAATCCACATCTTTCAGCCTCAGCCACATCAAGTTTACAAGTTTACAGCCCAAACATGAAATTTTAACTGTCTGATTTTCTACTTTTAGTTTCAATTTTTACACAAAAACAAAATGCAGCAGCAGCAGCGAGAGCAAAGGTTTAGTCTGCAGATGCCTTCGCTCTGTGGCTGTGTGGTTTTTGGATCAATACTTGATCAGGGAGTGCTGCCTCGGAGCTCCAACCGTGTGTCTCTTTGTGTGAGTGCTGGTTCCCGTGGCTCACAGCTAACCACACAGACCTGACTGACAGGAGACAACACAAACTTCCTTCACTGACAGATAAGAACAGATCAACAGGAGGAGGTTGTTACTTCAGCTGCATGGAGTGCAATAATCTCAGAAACATGAAATTCCTCATCAGTCCCTTAGAGGGAACCTCCACGCTCAAGTGAACCAGATTAAATTCTATAATTACTTGAAAACACAGTTTTGAGAACAGCTTGCCCCGTGTTTAGTTGATACCTTGCTGCATTTTCCTTGCTACCATGATATCCTATTAATTTCAAAGGTTCAGTCATTTGCTGGCTGGTTTAAGCGAACCGGATGCAAAATGTTTCCTGCTTTGACAACACCCCCCCCCACTTCACTCTGAGCTAATGAGGCAATCTGTCTTCTTACTCCCAGAAGAAAGTGCTTATCACTGCGCTACCTATAAACTACCGAAGGCCACCGAAACCAAAAATACACGACTTGTCACTGAAATAAATGAAATGTTGAGATTATGAAGGTTTGATACTGAAAGTCAATATTTCGATGAGACTCTGCAGCCATGCAAGCAGCTGTCGGATGTTCTGAAAGCCGCAGAGATACTTTTAGCTAGATAACAGTGTTAAACACACACACACCAAATTACTATACTTAGTTGCTGATGGTTATGATGGGATAATGTACTGGTTCCCAGCCTTTGGTTTCCGCCACTCTGAAGGGTCGGTAAAGACCACAGGGAGCTGCATGAGCTTTTCAAAATGACATTTTTGAACACGTACAAAATCGTGAAGCATTTTTTGTTCTATCAGACGTCTGCACGAGGCTGTAGGTGCAGTAGTGCGTTTTATAAAGCTGCTGGAAAAACTCAAGTTGAAATATTGCGATTTGTACCTGTGCAGACAGCTCACTGGTGCATTATTAAACAGAATCCCCCCCCCCCCATATATTTTAACTCTCAACAATGAGAGCAACCAGCCGGCGTAGGGCCTGGAATCAAACATAATGTAGAGCAAATGGGCTCTTAATGCACAAACTGGAGTACAAAGTTGGATAAAATGACTTCTACAAATGAAACAGTTTCGGGACTCTCTGTATGCTTCTTCGCAACTCTCAGCACTGATTCTCCCACTAAATGTGTTAATGCCTCGGCTGCTTGTCAAAGGATTTGCGTGGTTGTCCTTGGACTTGATGAGCTCACTCACCTTCAAGCTGAAATATTTCCAGGAAGCACAAAAAGAAAAAAAAGGTTTTGTATACTTTTATACCAGGTACTTAAGCAAACTTCAGTGCAATAAAAAATCATCCGTAACCATTTAATTTAATTAACTTTTTTATGTTATCTTACAAGAAGAAAATATTTTAGAAAGTAATACAATACAGTTGTGGAGACTTCAGCATGCAATCTGATAGTGATTAGTGGTATCAGCTTTTTTTTTTTTGGGATAAAATATACTTAAAAGTAAAAAAAGCCGCTAATTTAGCTTAAAATGCTGACATTTTACAACTTGAAGTGAATTGAAAAGAAAGAAAAAAGGAAAACATCAAGCAAAGCAGACAAGAAGCATATTTTTGTTTGGAGGAGATTCTTTGCAGGAGAATCCTCATTATTTAAACCTCTGCCATGCTTCATTGAGACAGAACAAAAAAGTGTGCACCAGTTACAGGAAGCTATGACGCAACTGACCCAAAATGTACTAGGAATGAAACTGTGTGAGCTTTGTCACGGTCCAGACTGGTTTTCATGCAGTCCATCCCATGGCTATACCGGTCTGACTGCTGCTAGTTTTGCAGGTTTGGAGTTGTTTCCAGGCTCTAGAAAGGCCAACACTGCAGATCGTCTGACCCACCAAGCACATCGCTGCCAAACCCACGTCCACATATCTGATAAACAAACCTCAGCATCAACCAAATGTAACAGCAGGCCGATACTTTACAGCACATCCTTATGAATGGTGTTTAAGAAAGATGAAAAGGAGTTGAAGCAGAGAAATGTTGACAGCATCTGCCCCCCGGGGGGGAGGGAAAGGCTCCAGGTGGGGCTGCCGGAGCGTACAGCTTCTTCTTATTGTACCTCCTCCAGGAGACATAACATGGGTGGATGAACTCCGCCTGTACACGGCCCTCATTCTGTCTGAGTCACATCCCGTTTGTAATGCTCATGATCAGAGACTCGCACAACGTGGAACCGCTGTTGTTGTTTTTTCTCCCTTGTCCTGAAGCCATCTCTGTGTAAAAACCCTCCATGAAGAGTTTCCACATCTGCATGTGAGTGAGGACTTTCACATCGACTGTGTAGTGATGCCTCTTGTTTTTATTCACCATCACACTTTCCATTAAGTTCCCATAAAACGTTTTTTTTTAACCATGCATCTCCCTCCTGCTCGCTATCTAATGGATTTCTTTCCTCTGATTCTCATCAGTTCCTTCTTCATCCCACCCTTGAGCTCGCTCTTCTCAGCTTAACACTCGAAAAACTTCCCCCTAATTAAAAAAGAAAGTCGTTTCAAGCAGATGGCATGAGCTAGCCTGGGTAATTATTGCCAAGTGAACCATGGCCCCTGTAGACCTTGACTGAAATGAGTGGAGAGTTCAGGCGGATTGGGTAAGAAGCTGCACGCCGAGGACACGTTTGACCTGCAGGGGAACCGTTACGGATCAGCTTGAGAGTTTCAAAGACTTCGTCTCAAGTCTGGAACGGCGTGCCGCGGTGCTTTTTAGGCTCTTTTTGTTCATCTCCTGGGAGTCAGACTAATTAACACATTAATATCAGCGCATGGATTTGGATATTTTGGAGTGAAAGGTTTTATTTGGGAAGTTAAGATGTTCAACGTGGTCTTGAATATGAATTACGATGTGCTGGATCTTTGAGGATTATAAAGGAAGATCTGTGAATCTAATTATTCCGTGGCAGAAGGTGTGATGCCTTTAAAAGCTTTGTGGGTCTCTCTGTGCATCTCTTACTCTCCTAGAGCCGAAGCCACATGAAAGCTTGCATCTTTTCTTATAACATAAGCTCGCTGCTGATAAGTTTATCCGTAGGAGAGGAGTGGATTTAAAAGGTTTCACGTTATCATCTGTTTTTTACATTTTTAAACAAAGACACACGTTCCTGCTCTCTGAGGACACAAGTGGCTTTTAATCCCCACGACGGTTTATATAATTAGAGAAGAACCCATTAGATGTTTTTATGTTTAAACTAAGACATTTTTAGACTAATAGCTGCATTTTGGCCGGAAATGTTTTAAAAGGCGAATGAAAAGCACATTTACTGATGAAATGCACGTCCCTACACCCCCCCCCCCCCCCTAGTTAGGAACTTCATATTTCCTTTTGATGACGTTATGGACTGTTATTAGTTTGACATTGGTGCTTTGACACAGCAGATGTTTGAGAACGGAGCAGTTAAACTAAGATTTAGAGTCGGAGATGAGCACCTTCTAATAGGATTACTTTTTCCGAGGCAGGCCGTCCACTACTGTAATTGAAGGAATGCATTAAAACAGGCGGGGTCTCCAAACTCCCGTCCTCGAGGGCCACCGTCTGGGAGGTTTTCCATGTTTCCTGGCTCCAAAACACATGATTGAAACGGATCAAACGGCTTGTTGTCAGTTTCTATACAATGACCCATAAATTTGAGTCATCTAAAACCTGCAGGACGCTGGCCCTAGGGGACTGCAGTTCCCTGTATTAAAAAGACTTAAGGCCGGTTTATACTCGCACGGCGTCTGCGTCAGGTCGGTTACGCTGTAACCGCCGTAGAGGCTCAATCACGGCTACACGAACGCAGCTACGCGGAGGTACTCTCTTGTGATTGGTCAGATTGTGATTACTCGTTTCCAGATATTTGATTCTGCCGCCATGTTGAAAATGTGCAGCTCTGTGTACTAACAATAGAGACTGTTGCCACTTTTTTGTTTATAAAGGTACTAACTGGCAGTTATGCCGGTTTTCCCTGTCTGAGCCTCATGTTTAATTATCATTATATTAGTTGAAAATGGTGTCAAAATGCGACATTATCGCATGCACAATATTATCGTTTATCGCTATAATATAACGCGGACCCGACCTGATGCAGATGCCGCACGAGTATAAAAAAAATCACACATATAATGTTCAGGTTACATACATCGCAAGTATCAGGGTGTAAATCTTCCAAAGATATCCGACCTTTACTGTCCAGCAAAACCAAATTAGACAACCTTTGTTTTGATCAAATACTATAATGCTTATTTATATTACTACATAATTTTACTTTATTCATTAAATGTACAGAAGAGGATATAAACTTGCTGTACTATACTTTCCTTCAGAACTGCCTTAGTTGCAAAGATTCAACATTCCTCAGAGATTTTGCTCCATATTGACATGATGGGTGAAAGGTGAAATATTAGATTGAGTACAGTGACCTCATTGTCATGTTGGAGATGATCTGAGCTTTGTGACATGGTGCATTATCCTGCTGGAAGTAGCC
>JBBBVU010000008.1:3726977-3738353 GCA_037177055.1 Atherinosoma microstoma
TCGTGACTTAGAACATTGTAAGAGACTATTCCAAGGACTTAAAAAAGTGATTTTTGCATAATATGTCCCCTTTAAGAAAATATCTGCCACGCCATTACACCACCACCAGAATGAGCTGTTGATACGAGGCAAGATGGATCCATGCTTTGATGTTGATTACGCAAAATCCTGACCCTACCATCTGATGGGGCGGCTGAAATCAAGATTCAGAGGCAATTTTCTCTTCTTCAGACCACTCCCTATAAACCCTAGAGATAGTTGTTTGTGAAAATCCCAGCAGTGTAAAATACTTAGACCAGCCGAACTGGCATCAACAACCATTCAAAGTCACTTAAATGCTCTTTTTTTTTTTTACCACACTCTTAGACATATTTATGGAAACAGTCAAAATGAGTAGCCTACCTTAAACAATAGATATTATTATAGCAAATCTTGATGTGAAAAAATAATAAGAAAAAGAATAAAAGAAACAGCAAATAGTTAATAATAATTTTTATTTCTAGCACTTTTCAAAACAAATGTTACAAAGTGCTTTATATATATATTGTTCATAAAAACAGCACATTAAATCAATTAAACTCCATGACAACAAAGGTACAGATAAGGTAAAACCCAGTGTAACTGTATGTCAACAAAAAGCTTGCTGATAAAAATTAGTTTTCAAATTCCTCTTAAAAGATTACGCTAAGTCGGCTGCCCCAGGTTGTTCCAGAGTTTTGGTGCTCGAACTGAAAAAGCTTGGTCACCCTTTGTTTTTTGCAGAGTGCCCGGTACACATAAGAGACCCCTGCCCAAGGATTGCAAGGTGCGCACAGGAGCGTAAGGAGTTAAAAGATCAAATGTAAAAATGGGACAGAGACCATAAAGTGCTTGAAAAGTAATCAATAAAATCTTAAAAACAATAAAACATACTGGTAGCCAATGTAATGATGCAAAAATGGATATAATATGGTTGTACTTTCTTCTTCTGGTTAAAATCCTGGCAGCAGCGTTCTGAACTGTCCGAAATCTCTCCAGGAATTTTTAGTTAAGACAGGTAAAAAGGCTGTTGCATAAATCCAGCTGAGGGGAAAAAAACATGTAAAATTACCTCAGTGTCCTTAAAGGGATACCGTGTAACTTTTGGCCACTAGGGGCGCTAAACCTGCAAATTCCCACAGGCCACATGACACTGTCGCCAAATTAAACAGTCTCCATCCATGTTTTGGAATAGTGTTTGCAGACAACGCTACCAGGGCTGCATCGATGCCAGAATGACCTGCCGTGTGTTCATTATTGAGCTCTCCACGTGCGACACCATAATTCAATATCAGCTGACATCCAGCACTTTGTTAAAAAAGATTGAAAGGGTGGCAAAAATTTGGCCTCTGTAAACACCACCTTTAGCACCGGCAGGGTGTTGAAATGACCCCCTCTGGTGGTTCTTGGGGGTATTGGAATGTTTGCGGTTCTAGTTTTTAAAAGATTCCTTGTTCCAGACGGTGATCTCACCTCCAAAATTTAATCAGTTGTTCCATATCCCATTTCAGAGATTTCATGAAAATTTCATCAAAATCCGTCCATTACTTTTTGAGTTATGTTGCTAAGAGACAGACAGACTGACAAACGTATGGTCCCAAAAACATAACCTCTGAGCCTTGGCGGAGGTAATAAAAAGCTCTGGATTTCGGACTTACTATGAAGGTGTTTAATCTGCATTCAGTCCAATTTCTATGCTGCAGATGGTTTTTATCAGCTCCAGCTCAGCTTGGCATCAAAATGAACACAACACCCGGGTGCACACACAACACGAGTCAACACAGCTCAGTTGATTTTTACAAAAAAAAAGTTTTACTTACTCCTCTGAAACTGACAGCAACAACTTGACAACAAAAGTAAAATGAATAAATTGGCTTTGCTGTCTGTAAGCAGCTTACACAATCCCCTGTGTTTGGTGGACATCCCCAGTCTAGTTAAAAATGCGAAACTAGCCTGTTTGATGAAGTAATGCATATCAAAAATTGCTGTTGTACAGCCTGTTGGCAGAACTGTTGCATTAGGGGGTTTAAACTGTCTTGCTGCACAGGACCTTGTGCTTCATGGGTTCTCGCAGCTGGTTGGAGCCATACCTGATCAACAACCACATCTTTGAAGATAAAAATGCCAGCCACTTTCTTTCACTTTTTTTTAGAGATGTACTTCTCTCTCTCTCTTTTCTTTTATTCCTAAAAAAAAAAGGGAATTTTACCCAGTTCTGAAACTGCCTTCAAGACCTGGGGTGGGCCTAAAGTAAGACTGTTGGCTTCAGGATGAAAAAAAACTTTTATAGAATCATAGTCCTCAACATTATTTATAAACTTTCTAGCTCCAAATCATCAGATTTTCTTACATTTTCAAACATCAGTGTGGGGTTAGAGGAAAAGCCAGAGCCTCTAAAATGCTTAGAAAGTTTATCCTCCAAGGATCATTAACTCCCATGTAGCATTAAATGACAATCCATCTTATTCTGGCCGAGTCATTTTCCTACAAATCAAAAATATCAGCCTCACGTAAGCTTTTAGAGGAAATGTCAGAAGATCAGTAAAGTCTACAGACGTTATCATCTAGGGACCATAAGAATTCATTCACTATTTAGAGACTTTTTTTCCAGCTCAGTCTAAAATGAAACATGGAATATCACTACCCAAGGAACCACTGCTGGGGTGTTCACTTATTCTTCCCAGATGTAAGAATATGTGTGGAATTTAGTCATTTTTAATAATAATAGTAATAATAATGATGGATTAGATTCATATAGCACTTTTCAAGGCACTCAAAACGCTTTATAGTGAATCTATAATCATTCACATCACAGTCATACTTAGTGATGGTAAGCCATGTAGCCATGGCCGCCCTTGGGTACTGACGGAAACATGGCATCCAATCCGCACGCCTACCAAACATTCATACACATTCATACACCAGTGATAGTGACACTGGAGGCGGTGATGTATCTTGCCCAAGAACACAACAACAGATTGACTGGGAAAGTGGGATTTTCTTCTAGACTGCTGCATTTCCTTTCATTTCAGTAAACTAGCATTACAATGCCCCTGCATTTGACTTGTCAAGGTAAGAAACATGACTTTTAGAGACTTTTTGATACTTCAGACATTTATTTTCAATATGTCAGGTCTTTAGTTGAGGTGCAGGTCAAAGGACATTTCTACAGTGATAAACTAGAGCACTTAGTCGCTCTGGTGGTTCCCAGTTCAGACATGTCATACATTGAACACATTTGGCACGTCTATGAAAAACAACAAAAGTAATAGACCAAAGTTGAGCAGCTGAAATTCGGAGAGACTGGGAAGACATTTTACTTTCAAAATGACAGCAAGATCAGTGTCCAAGTTCCCAGTGGCAAGCATGACCCTATCCAGCCTTTTGGATGTTGGTTGATGTTAGTCTGATATCTAACATGTGCAATTAGTAATAGAAAGCTCAAAGCCACAAAAAATCTCAAAGATGAAAGCAAACACAACCTCAGAAGCCTGTAAAAGGATTTTAAGGAAATGAAAAGCAAAAGGAATGAGATAAGAGTGTAAACTATTTTAAACCTTCAAGGCCAGGAGCCTTCGGTAATATATGCTGCATGCAAAGTGGAGTGATGTACTCCCCGCCCAGAAACACTGGAAGCAGCTGAATTAGCAGGGACCTCTGGCACGCTAATGTAAATAAGAGAGGAGCAAAATTTACTGAGCTCTACTTTTTCAACCACTGAAACCACTCAGATCAAGAGAAGAAATGTAGAAGGGAAAGAAAATGCTGGAGAGTGTAACTGAGGGTGCTTCGTGAGCAGGACGCAACAAAGAGAAAGAACACCTTTTATCTGATCTGAGTCACAGTCAGTAATGGAGCAAACCAAAAAGCTCCTGAAAGAAAATCCATTATGGATTAAAGAGGGCTGATGGTGAATAAAAACAGGGTGTGAAGAACATATTGTACTTGCATGGTATTAAGGATACACTCTATCCAGTGTGGGTGCTAAAATTTAGTTTAATCATCACAGAGGGCAATGTTTTGGTCCAGACACAAAACAGTTAATTTTAATTGAATTGCCATGATAAATTAAGCCAACCACAGCCGCAAAATAGATCTTTTCTTTGCGAGTAGTTAAACTTCGTACTGTTTGCCAACAGCTAACCATCTCGACAGTGCTGACCTTAGTGGAAATCTAGAGTCTCCAAGGAAGCCATTATTTATAGAGTGTAGCTTTAATTATTGCACGCATTTTACAAATTAATAGTGCAGTTCAGAGAGAGTGTAACCCAGCTTATATCTTGTACCTGGAATTTACAGATGTCCCCTAAACTCCTCCCATGGAGACTGTAGGCTGAAACTGCAATTGACAGATATTCCCTAGAATGCCTTGGTCAAACTACAAGTTTAGAAACTGCTGTTAGGATTCACTTACCAAGCTGCGTGTGTGTAGCTGCTCATCAACACGAAACGCATGAAGTGAACAAGAAAAGCAGAACTAATGCTTACCGAGGTTGTCGCTAAATATCAAACAGACACTCTTCTTGTATTAGTAGCTCGCTTTGTCAAAACCACGGGGTACCAAATCGTTCGTGGTGAGAGCCTGATGAAGCGCCTCGCACGCAGGCAATAAGCAGTTGTGAAAGTGTAACAGAAAACAGCTTTTAGCGATGTGATGCGTTCATCCAAACAATTTGATATTCCTCACACTTCCTCGGGTACACAGCAATGAGCTCGGCAGGTTTACAGTAGAACAGATGAGAGACTTGTTCAGAGCAACGAGGAAAACACACATAGGCTGCTATATTTATACGTGAGTAAAAAGTTTACCATGGTATTTTACAGTGGCGTGGAAAAGTTTACTGAACATTTCTGTGACTGTGAATATCTGGAAAGCAAAAAGAATTACCTGATTTACCAAAGATGACACATCATTTCAGTATTAGAAGGAAAAGTACTTTTGTTTTTTTACTATCTTTTATAGATTTACCCAAACAAGTTTGTTTTTGTAAAACTTTCAGTAAAAAGCTTCCAGGTTAGTGAGTTTCTTTAGATATGTAGTTTAGTTCAGAGGGAAATGAGGGCCACAGCAAAAAAACATCTTAATGGAGTCTGTTGTGGACTTTAGGGTCATCATCCGTTTGTTGTTGTTCTTTCTGTCACTAAGCAAATCTTGTGACCAAAGGTGAGGGTTTGAATAAAGATAGACCAATGAATCAAAAGCTCTGCAACAAAGGGTTAGGGTTAAAGGTGTAATGCAGGAGATGCCCCAGTCTGTCCTTTTCTGGCTCCATCTCACTATGAGTTATGAACAAGATACTGAGATACTTAAACTTCTCTCCATAAGGCAAAGACCCATCCCTGTTGTTTTCTTGTTTTGACCAAGCGGCAACCTCCGGCAGAGAAATGTGAAGCCAATGCGGAAGTGCCAAAAATTGCAGTTCACATCTCATCCACTAGGGGCTGGCTCAGGAAGGGAGTCAATCCCCATAGACTCCCATGTTAAAAAGGCCAACTTTACAGCAGAAATAAACATGTTTACAGCCTGGTTCAAAAAACCATTTTAGGTTTAACAGGTCAAGTTTACCTTCGTGACAACTGTGAGGGGAGAGAATTTAATCATAACCCATCCGTTTAGAGGTTGTTTAATCTTGAAATTCTTCATAATTAGAGGCGTGATCTTTTGATTGACAGGTGCCAGATATCCGGCAGCAAGGAGGCAGAGCGTAGCAAAACCATGGTTTTAAGCCGGCTAACAGCCCGCCTTAGCTTTAGCCCGCCTACCTCTGTTAGCTGGCTAGCTCCCGTTGGCTCCAGGTTAGCTTTGTTAGCTTGTAGCTACAGGCAGCTCGGAGTTTGATGCGTGTCAATCATCCCTCACAGCCCCCCTCTCAGCGCCCATTTTTGTATTTTCCAGGAGTGATGGGACTCATGACGCCGCCAAGATGGCGAAAGTAGGAACCGCCCAACAAGCCTCTTTTCAGCTCATCAGAAACCTCCGGGTCACAGGACAGACTGTTTGTCCATATCTTTTACAGTCACTGTTTACGCTGCCCCCGTGATGTACGGGCAGCATAATTCATCAGTGGTTCTCTCGGTGTACAACAATCATCTTGTTTACATTCCCTTCCCACCTCTCCTGGACTCGGGCGTGCACCACGCACGCTCGCGCCTGCACATGCTGCCTAGACATCTCGGACTTGATGTGCGGACATCTGTGCCGCATTCATTCTGCCTCAGTGATTGGTCCAATTACACGCTGGAGTAGCATCACGCTGCCAAACCGAGAATTCAAATACAGGCCACACGGAGCGAGTTACTCACACGCGCTGAAAAATGAATGAGTCTTTGGAGAAACATGTGGAGCACCACGGTTCATAGTTTTTGTATTAGATGAACGCGTCACGAAGGAGGAAGTGGGCCACTGCGGGCCAGCTGTGCAGCAGCTTCTCTGCTCCCTCATCCTCACTGTGATACCCTTTTACTCCAAAGTTGACTGTGTTGTACGTCCGTCTGTCTTCTCTGAATTTAAAGTAATTTCTAGGAACTGACGGGCATGAGAGAAGCTCATTGCGCTTCTTCTCCTTTGAGGAGTCTTTCATCATTCAAGGACATAATCTTGAATTGGTGGATATTTGAGAAATATGGACGATTCAAACAATTTATTCTTTTAAATCTTCTGCTTCGTTTCTTTTAAGCTGATCTTTTTAAGGATTATGTTCAGTAATCTATAGCTTTTTATATAAACTTCATAGATGATTAAGCTGCTTATTCTCTGGGAGTTAATGATCAGGTTTTGGTTTTATTGACTTTGTCTGCAAAGGACAAACAGGCAGTTTCCTCTTGTGTAGTTTTTCCTTTGGTTTGATATGGAGGACAGTTTGGGAATTATGTGTGCAGAAGTAAAGATCCGTGCATTTACTGAGGGGCAAGGGGATGATGAGCGAACAGGTGAGGTGGATCACCTGAGATTTCATGTAGAAATGGTTTTTGGTTCCATATGTAAAAAGTACAGGATTTTCTGTGAAGCTGTACCATCTGGATGATACTTCCATGTGCAGATGAGAAAATAATTTTCTTTGACAAGACAGTGACCATTTGTTGTGCTCTGATTAACACGAGGCAGTCAAAACATTCAGGTTCATTTGTTTCAGTGTGTAACTCCCATCAGATTCAGTAAAGTTGGTTTAGTCTTTTTCCACATATTTTTTCTTGCTTTCATATTTTTACTGCTGCTTCAGCTGTCTTTTCCTTTCAAAACACTCAGAATATCTTCATTTACTATACATGAATCCACACAGATGAACAGATAATGTATTTGATTTCTGAATCAACATATCAGAAAAATAAATATTTATTTAACATATATACATTTTAGTGTGATGGTGTAGTTGCAGCCTGGTAGTTTGTAGACTCTAAGATCTTTATCCATCTGTTGGTAAAATGCATCCATGCACATTTAACTCAATGGCGTCGTTGAAAATAGCCATTTTCACTCAAGTGAAAATGGCTGGCAGTCAATGAGTTAATGATTAGTTGTTTTTATATTCTTGACATGCGTACGGACTTACCCCAAACACAATAAGCACCGATGTCTCAGATTGAAACGGGGTTACAACACATCTAAACCTGAACTTTATTCATTTTTTGGCAGCTTGTTAGGATCCAAGTTATTAACTAGTGCTACTTGTGCATCGTAATGACTCTTTGCTTCGTTTGTGAGCTTATCACGATAAGGATGTTTCTCTCTAGCGTGCTTTTTAAACATGTTTTCACTAGTGAGAAACCTCAAGTGTAGATGGAAACAATGGAGGTACTCCCCCAACATGGCGGACCCAGCCCAGAATGATGCAAGTTGTCCATTTTCTATCTAGTGTTTCCCAACCTAGTTTCCCTGGGGACCACATTCATGCACAGACTAAAAAGCCATGGACCCCCTGCCCCACCCTGTGCTGAAACCATGCTGGTTTTATGCTTTCAAAAGTCAGATTCTCACCATAAATACCGTGTTCCGGCTGAGTCCTGTCCTTCCATACAGCAAAAGTTAAATTAACAACACATAGCCTTACTTTTTTCTTAAAATAGGGACAAAATATGGACATTTTTCAAAATGGCTGTGAATATTCTAAGGCTCAGGGGACCCCCTGTGCTCTTTGGGGGACCCCAGGTTGGGAACCACTGCTCTATAGAGTAATCTGGAAAAACACCAGAAGTAGCCCCTCCACCATTGCTGGTGGCATTACTGTGCATATCAGAGCAGAACAGATGAGAATCGGACAATTTTCTTATCAATTACAAGGAAATCTGGAGGCTGACGCATCGCACTATGCAACGTTCTCATCCGAGACGCATGCGTGCGTAGTTTCACTCTGCGCATGCATTACACGCTAGCAAGCTGCTGTAAACAAACCGGCCACTTTGAACGTGCACCGTGGGCTGATCCAGCAAAAAAAACAAAAAAAAAAACAAATAATGGTAGACATTATAGAAGGGAGTAAACAAAAGAGAGCCAGAGACAGAACAAGAGATAAGACTGTTTTTTACTGTCTGGAGAGAGCTCACAGTACAGGTAGAATTCAAGATGATGCGGGATTAGCCGTCCATGGGGGGCCGTCCACTGAGAAAATAGCAAAAGTTGAATAGTGTGAAATATAACATCATTTGCTCTTATCAGGGCAACATTGTGACCAGAAAATAAAAATCACTCAGTAAACAGATCACGTGCACAGCGTCCTGCAGCCTAAACTATAACAAAACAATGCCAATTATCTGCCTAATTAGAAAATGAACAGCCTTTGCAAAAGCGGCCACCGGATTTGTCTATATGCACAACTATTCGATCAGTCGATATGACACAGTCGAGTACCCTACTATTTTTAAGAGTCGCACCCATTGCAGAATGATGATGTCATGACCAATCTATTCTAGTTACATAGTTTTTATTTGAAAGTCCAAATCTGTACCGTTTATTTTAAACTTGATCATGTTTTCAATCTGTTGTCCCTTCTTAATGTTGATTTTAGATTTTTTTCCCCCTCTGTTTTCATTTCATTCCTTTTTAAAAGTTTGTTTTGTTTTAATGTACTTTTCGGCAATGTAAAGCACCTTGAATTGTCCTGAACATGAAATGTGCTCTATATATAAACTAGCCTTGCCTAGTTGGCCTGCCTTAAAAAAATCCCTTCCAATGTCCATCCCTAATATGTGATCAACCGTTTGGATATCTGATCATGATATGATGTAAACTTTTAGATCTAATGGAAGAACATTTTGTAAGTTTGCTCAAAACTGTGTCAATAAGGAAAAAAGCAGCACTTCTTTTTTCTGACAGAGACGAGATGATAACCAAATAAAAACTAATGCTTAATGAGAATAGGTGACGTATACGGACATTTTTATTGTAAAAACAAGAGAAAATTCTTCAGCAAAGATGTTAAATGCACTGTTATATTGAGCCCATCGCCCCTCAAACATCTTCAGGCGTACACAACACACCCATCCAGTTTCATCTGCTGGGATTTTCTACCAAATGCAGGAAAACTTAAACAAGCAGTATATTTCTGTGCTTTAATTCAGCTGATGAAGTGCAGAAGCCTTGATACACATGCACTATTCAGAAATTCATCCCACGGTGCATTACTAGCAAATGCACTTTACTTAAAATAACCATTTATATGGTGTGTTGTTTTGTGTAGCAAATCTATTATTCAAAGCGGGAGACATGGCCACGCTAACCCAGTTTAATGAAGCAATGAATCTGAGAGTGACTCATGATACCAGAGAGCTTTGTATTTTTTTTTGTTGGTTTTTTTTTAGTTCTGAGACGCAGTAACTGGATTTCATCCTTCATCATCAGATCCAACGTTGACATTTTTAGGTGTTCATGTTTGGAAACTTAAAGTAAATTGGCCCATTTCCAGAGAAGTTGTGAAGGTTTCTAAAATGCATAAAAACCTTCAATCCATAATATATTAGATTCATGTATAAAGGAAGCATAGTACAATGGAGTTTGTCAGTGTATTATGAATTATATAAGATGTTCAAATTTGATGCCAGTTGCACAGCAATAAAAAATTTGGAAGAAACAAAACAAGGGGAAAAAGTACCAGTAAGATTACTTAGGAAGATTCTATTTTAAATGGGGACAGGTGAGGATTTCAGGATTGGGTATAAATGAAAAAACAAAGTAGGGATGCACGATTTTAGATTTTTGGCCGATATCCTAAATGCTGATATTTTACAACTCATTTGGCCGATAACCGATACTGATACTAATAATTTCATCTGTCCCCGCACACCTAATTGCAGAGATTGCCTAGTTTCCTCTGTTGTGTAATTAGAATACAGTATCATCTGCATACTCTTTGTCTTGTCAGCCTGTTGGTAAATGCAAACATAAAAAAGATTATGCAATATTCACTCTTGTGCAACATA
Organism: Atherinosoma microstoma; assembly: GCA_037177055.1. Classification (NCBI taxonomy): domain Eukaryota; kingdom Metazoa; phylum Chordata; class Actinopteri; order Atheriniformes; family Atherinidae; genus Atherinosoma; species Atherinosoma microstoma. Next base: position 3,737,409 of record JBBBVU010000008.1, read on the forward strand.
AAAAGATATTTCAACTTGCATTGTGCACATGTCACATTGAATCATGACAATCGTTTTTAAACAAAACAAGATACGTGCATCCTTTCCTACTTCAGACTTTGATTATGTTCTCCCAGCGTCTGATATCTTATCGGTTAATTAAATCGGTGGAATGGCCGATATCCAATATTTAATTTTGAAGCCGATATCGCCCTATATCGTGCCGATTAATATCGTGCATCTCTAAAACAAAGGCTTCAAATTTCCAAACAAGGACGGGGTCGAGTTTTACTTTGAAGTGCTAAACTCCATTAGAGGATTGAAATGGTACCAAAAAAAATCCTCACATCAGCCAACAGCCTTTATATGCGATGTACATTTAGCTCGTTATTTCATACTTCATGAGAAACTTGTATCCAGTCGTATCTGTGTCTGTTTCGTACTTTCTCACCGTTTCAACCAGCTGTTAACTAAAACTACCTATGCTGTTCCGCTTCCAGGTTTTCCACATTAACCACGCACGCTTCAAATTTACGACCAATCACACAATTGTTATCGGAGGCCACACGAGAAAAATCTTTTTGTCTTTTCTGCCTGGAGAACAAGAACAAAGTCCTCTGTTTTCGTGGAGTTCTGTAACGGCCTAAACTCTGTTCTCCTGCAATCACTTGTGGTTCGATCCCAGTTTTGAGCATCTCATTGGACTTTTGGTCCTGTCCCTCATTGATCTGTGTCTTTTCAAGTTTGTCCCAACAGAAGCTCCTTGTGGATCTGGACAGATGGAAGACACCAAGGTATCAGCAGACAGTTATTTCACTGGTCCATTTTCTTTCTCTGGGGTTATTAATCCCATGGCTGACATATAAGCTGTCTGAGACCATAAGGATGCCACCCCCCCCCCCACCCCCCCCCACACACCCCCACCCCCCCCCACCCCCACACACACCCCCCCACACACACACACAC
>JBBBVU010000008.1:3750978-3783293 GCA_037177055.1 Atherinosoma microstoma
GAGGAATGATTATTATTATTATTATTATTATTATTATTATTATTATTATTATTATTATTATTATTATTAACACAGTTACATGACAACTGCATAAAATGCTCAGACAATATGAATGATTTGTATTTACTTTTGATGGATTATGGAGCTTTTTAGTTTCCAAGCCTTTAGGTATTGTTTCCCATATGAATACTTATTGGCAGCATCTACTACAGGAATGAAACAAATGAACAAAAATCCCTTTTACAAGAGTTGATTTTATTTTACTTTTATACTATTTTCATATTTGATTTTACTTTTAACATTTAGATAAAGGATTAGCTGCACAGCAGCCACTGAAATGATCCATTTTCTTTTTATTTTACTTTGTTTTTCAGGAGAATCTGCAGACTCTGGGGGGTGAGATTGAAAAGCTTATAAAGCAGCAGAGGGATCCTTAGGATGGAGTCAGGAAGAAATGATGGGACCATGTCACCGAAAGGAAGCGGAGGACCAAGTACTACTTGAAAAATCTTGAGCCTTCACTCATTTTTCACTATACATGAAGGAGAAAATGGTATATTGTAAGTGCCAGTGGGACGTGAGACCCCTTTATCTGTTTCTGTCCATTTGGAGGGAGCTTACTTGAATCATCATTATTTCATCCACCTTGTACCATCCTCCAATTATTGCATCCGGCACATCAAATCTTCCTTTGGCTCACTTTTGTCCCCCATTGCCAAGAGAGCTCTTCGGGCCAGTTGCTTCAAACAAGAGCAGCCTTGTGAAAAGAAAAGAAAAGAAAATACTGACTATGGATGCCATTTTTTTTTAATGTTTAGCAAATTCTACTTGGAAAGTAGTTTGATGCTGTCTACTTTGATTTGCCAGTGAACCCATCCTATTAAGAAACAAATGAATGAATAAATAAATACACGGTAAGCTGACTGAGATGATGGTTGCCAGCATACACGCTCTACTCATCCCCTGAAGTCCATCTGCCAATAAACCAGATGTATTTTTGAAGGACTGCTTCTTCAGCTGGACTGGACACGACTCCATGATTGATGCAGAAGTGAAAAAACAGATCAGTCTGGGCTTGAGGGGAGCTTGCTTGCCACTGATGCATTTTTCATTTATTTTATTATTTCTTTTGCTCTGCACAGCACTTATGACCAAGCTGGTGAAGCAAGGTGGCTGTCATCAGCAGATCCACCCATCTGTATGGCACAGGTGCTCGACATCAGGAAGCATCTTTGTGATGTTTCCTGTAGCCAACAGCATCAGTGTGGAAGTATCCTGTTCTTGAGGTGTAGTGTCTTTGAATAAGTATATGATAAATAATATCATGTGAAGGTTAAAATTGAATGTAGTTTTTTTTTTCCTTTAAGTTGGTTTAATATAAAGTTTTTATTTTAGTATGCTTGATTTAGATTTATTTTTAATGATTTTTCATATGAGCAAAGTTTCTTTTGTTTCTTTTATTATTTTTCTCTTTAATCTTAATTTAAAAATGATACCCCGAGACATTTTAGCCTTTCGCTCATTGAGATCTGGCCTGCTCAAATGTTCAGGCACTTCATTTGTACCACACGGTTCCTTTAAATGTGGTTTATGGCATTATTGGCATTTCTTGTTTCTAACAGTCGACACAGAAATGCTTCCGGTGTGTAGAAGGTATTTGCACCATGTGCATGATAGGATTTGATGGATGAAGAGACTAAAATGTTGATGTGTACTTGTACACTGATCTTTATTTTGATTTATTTGTAGCATCACAGAGTCCATTAAGGTAAATCAAGTGTACAAGAATGAAAGGGAAAGCAGGCGATCTGTAGCTGTAGCTCAGGAAAGCTGCAGAAATCTATCCAGGGACAAAGTGCAATGCTGTTCTGCTCCTTGTTTATATTTTCTTTGTTCTGAATGTGTCTGTGTGCCAGTATACCGTTTTTATGGTTGTGTTTGTGCAACATGCAACCGTGCTGGTGTTTTGAATATTTAAGATTGTGAGTGTGCATGGCTGCATGTGTGCCTTTTTAAACCTCTCGAATTTGTGTACATGCTTCAGCTGTCTGGGCTTGTTTGCTCCACACTAGATTGACCACCAAGACCATTCCTTCCAGAGGGATAAACGTGATTTTCATTATACCGGAGTGTCTCGGCCACATGAACATGCACACACCTGCAACTCAGTACATCTCAGTGATACACAATAATGTATTTGTCCCTGACTAACAGGTATTGGTCTATCGTTCTAGCACACACTTAGCCGAACACTGCTGATTGGACCTTAGAGAGCAGCTCAGCTTCATGACGCTAGGGTTTCCTTTTATTTCATTTGATCTGATTTCAGAAGCCGTGACAAAAGATGAATTTCCATCTCCATTTTTCCCGCAGTCAGAAACAAGCTTTTACAGGTTATGAGTGGTTGCAGGCCAATCCCCTCGCCATTCACCCCAAGGCTGTACAGAGCGTTACGTGAATAAAGATGAAAGTTTCCACTGTCGAGGTCACAGAAACCTTTTAGCCTTTCTGTTGCAGCGGTGAGTGCTCTGCATTTAAACCTACAGGTCCCTCATACTGAAGTGAAATAACCCTTTAAACTTATCATAAAAACATTTATTACATTTATGTTCCTACTTCTGTAAAGTTAGCTGATAATTTCAAATATTAACATAAAAAATTGGCTGCTTTGTTGCTGAATAGATGTTTGTTTTTTATGGTCTGGTGCAGAAGTAAACCACAGCCTATGCAATAGACTGGCATGTGATATTCTAATTAAGTCCCCATTATTCCGTCAGGCATGCTAATGCGCTTCTTAAGATTCGGTCACGGCGTGCCACACGAATCACACTGAGAACTTGCTGATCCGAGATTTTCCACATTTCAGCAGACTTGAAATGAAGCCATGCTGCAGCGTTGTGTGGTTGAATGAAATAAAACCGTTTGTTTCACGATGAAAATGAAGAAATGGTGTTCACTGTGTGCGAGTGCCGATCTGTAAAAATGATACGAGAATGTCTGTTTCTTTTTCTGGCTGTGCAATGGTTCCCTTTGCTCTGTATTGTGAAATATTCAAACTGTTATTATAATATGCATTTGTAGATATGTTATTCTGTAAAGTTAGTTTTTGGTTTTTTTTCTAAAAAAAAAAGAAAGAAAAAAAGATTCTGGATGTCTGTATATATGGTGTTTCCAGGGAATAAAAGAAAAAGAGTCTTACAATTTTGATTTTGAATATTCTACCCGTAGGCTTCATTTCTTTTTTTGCTGTAACACTACAGTCGACTCCTCTGTCCTGCTTTCTGTTTTTCAGGTACAGGGAAATTAAGTCTAAACTCTGGTAATAAAGCTAATCTGCACAGAGATAACCTCTCACCCTTTGACCCCCCTCCTGGATGCAGATTTATGTCCTGCTTCAAAAGCAGCGGCGTCAGCTGTGCTGGAGGTCATGCACATGACTGCCACTGTCAGTCAAATCAGGCAGACTTTCAGATGATTTAAAGCAGAACACTGCTTCAAAAACCAAGTCCGTTTTCAGCTCCTTTAGCATTTTGGCTGGAATTGTTGTATGAGCTGTTTCAAATCATTGTCTTCAGAAATAAACGTGAACGCCTCATGTTGCTGCTCCAGTTTCTTTTATGGCTTAAGTGAAAATAGAAACTTTTGAAAATCAGCTTCCAAGATGTCTGAAACATCAATATACAATACATTTTTTTTTTTTTTTTTTTTTAATGACTTGGAAATTCAGGGAAGACTCACTAGTTCTGACTTCATCCATTAAAGATGGCTGCTAATTTCCAGATCCGAGTTCTGACCTCTGAGTCAAACCAGCGCAACAGAGATCATATTTAAATGTGTATATATACATAAGGGCGGGGGGAGAGCAGGGAATGTTTTGCGGGAGCATGACAGAAAAAGTTTGAGAACCACTGACTTAATCTATTAACAGATTTTGTTGCTTCACACTGCTGTATTAATGCAGCTTGAGTCAACAAAAAACTGAGAATAAGTTTGATAATAGTCAAAAACAGACAAGCTTATAAGACCTAAAAACAATCCTCCTGCCTGTGGTTCTGCATCACAATCCCATGTCAAAAAGCAGTTGTGTTGAACAATACTCTTAGTCACCCTGCCAATCTGCGCACATCAAAATTTCACATAATGCTTGGGGTTTGTTTTTTTTCAATACTTTTTTACCACATATGAATCTGTGGAGACATTGAAAAACGCCTACTCACCAACTGTAACAACTGTCATCAAAATAATACATAATGTATTAGGAAAATAAGACATTTGCTTTGTTAGTCATGTCTGGGTGAAAGTTGCCATTTTCTCTGCAGGCAGAGCAGTGGGTTCAAATATCCAATTCAAGCCATTTGTTACCAACAGGCTATTTTTATTTCAAAGATAACCCTTATCGGCTTAGATGACCACCCTTGAATTCATAAAGGATTGGCCATGTCCTTTAGCCAGAGCGGCATCCATGATAGTAGCTCTTGTGGCGCAGAGATAACACGTCCCTGTCAGGCTTTTTGGTTTATTGATGTCCACCTTAAACTCAAGCAGACTTAAAGCTACAGCATTAAGATAGAAAAGAAGAAAAAATACCTGAATATGAATGGGACTTCATAATGACTCTAATTACATTCTACTTCTTGCCTTTTAACTTTAGTGTTCTGTAACAGTGCACCAAAATAGGCCTTTTTAATTGGGAGCATTCATGTAACCATCTGGTCTGTCCTATTAGAAGAATCTGCCCTCTGTAATGCTTTGATTGTATGCCACCCTCTGCTCTTCAGATGGAAATTGAGAAAATTAATTGTGTTCAACAGACTTGTGGCACATTAACAACCGTTGTTTTTGTTCATTCAGATTTATAGTTGTTAAAAAAAAGTTGCTGTGCTGCAGGTTTTGATCAAATGAGACTCATCTTGGACAGATTTATAGGGATGGACCCATGCAGGCAAGTTTAAACCAGAGCTACATCACACGCAATGTGTGTCTGGACATTGTCTCATGTAGACTATCCCTCATGTTGGAGAAAGACAAGTTTAAACTTTGTCAGAACTGACAGTAAAGAGTCTGCAAAAGACATTGTGCTGATTTTTATTTTTTTATTTTTTTTTAGTTTAAACGGGCTGGAGTTTGGTTTGGTGTTGCAGACTTAGGAATAAATACTATTTAGCATTTATTCCTAAGTCTGCAACATTTATATTTAACGTTTATTACTACACAAATTATGATATTAGATAAAATAAAACATGATGAACTATGAAGTTTCAGTGCATTGGTGAAGATTGAGTCATTATCAGAGGTTCCTACAAGAGGTATTTTCATGTTTAACCTTTTTAAATTGTTCCATTTAATCAAAACACTGGATTTTTAAATGTATTCTATATCTAAACAAGAAAACAAAGAATACAAAAACATATTTAAAAATAAACATATTTGTGCTGCTTTTTTCAGTTAACCTTGTCCTTTGAAAGGGTCAAATCTCCATCTTTATATGCTACAGCAGCACAGTTATTTCTGCACTGATGTCATTAATTGTTAATATTGTATATGATAACATTTGAAGTTGCCATGTTTCTGCAATATTACTTTTTACCATAGTGCTTGCATATTTATTACATTTGTTGATAATGCAGCTCTAGTTTAGTTGGGTTTTGTAAAAAAAAAGTCCTGTTGAAGTGGACTGCAATGAGGAAGCACATTTTAAATAAATGTATTAAAAATATCTATCTATCTATCTATCTATCTATCTATCTATCTATCTATCTTTTTAATACATGTGCTTGAAAGAATTTGTGCTTCTTCATTGCTGTCCATTTCTAAGGATCCCTCAGAAGTATTCTGATCTCGTTTATTTTTCACCACTGCTGCTCTGCCTTCCTGTCTTTTGGTGTGACACTTTGACCTTTAGAGTGAGGGGTGGAAACCCTGAAGACTGTTGGCCTAGCTTGCAGTTAGGCACATTTCACTCTTTTAGACTCTTGTAAGGTTTTCAACACTCTGTAAGTCACTCAGTGTGCATAAGTATACAAAAATCTTGTTGGGAAACACCTGATCTATCTAGCTTGTTCTAAGGCTTATTATCAAGGATTAACAGGCTGCAAACAAATGATGATGGACAAACATCTGCACATAGGTAGCAAGTCTGAAATGACAAACTGGATACAGATGATTGGGTCTGGCAAGAGACTGTGGTTTTAATGTGGACTCAGCTGGGATGCTTTCTAACCGAAATAAAGGGTGAGACAAAATTTCCCTTCTGTTGGACCACACACACTCATCCTTTGTACTGAATATCAAGGGGTCAAAACAAAAACAACATGGACCATCAGGCACTGAAGCATCAGCTTATTTGAATTCAAGTGTGGGATAGTGAAAGGTCAAGACTCATGGGGTTGACATCCCGATGAACAACCTGGAGAGGAAATGGAGTTGAAGCCACAATGTGTCAATGAATAAACGCGTGTGGCAAAACTTTCATTCTGAGAAATTGTAAATTATCATATGAATTTAACTGTACACCTGACAAGTGCTTTCTTCACCAGTTCAGCATTTTCACAGAGTTGCTCAACAGTCACTAAAACATTTTTACACTGCCTTCACGCCACTCTGGTTTTAAAGTAGTGCTTTCCATGAATGAGCTTGTATTTGTTTAGTAATAGGCAGGAAATCTGTGGATCAGTTTTGGTAGGTGATCGTGTTGCAAGTATCTCCAAAAGCAGTTTGCAGTCATGTGTAAGGTATGCTTACTTTCTAAGTCGCACAGTTTACATTATGTAACACAAATGCTGTAGATGACCGGCCACATTTACCCAACCTTCATGTGAGCCACAATGAATCGGAGGGAGCCAGAGTGCAGCAGATGGAGACCAAAGAGCGCCATGTTCATGTGGGAATCCAAACAGATGGATGCATGAAGTGTAGCACCTGGTTTTGGCACTGCTCTTCAACGCTATCAGTTTGAGTTAGAGTGGAAAAATCACAGGGGAATTTAAGCTTATCAGCCCCATAGAAGTCAAGATTTATCAATGTTTAGCATCAGAGAGACATGCGCTGGTTACAGGACTTCCATGTGTTTATACTTGTTATCTTGCCATATTGTACATTCATGAGTAATAACTAAATTACTGTCATAAATGTAAACAAATGCTTGCACTCTGTTTTGATATATGTGAGCTCCACAAACTGATAAAATGCAGTTTCATTACACTTGATGAGACTATTGTAATAATACAAAATATACAATTTTATGTCCTCAAAGGATCAGTTTAGCATCACTGTTGGGGTCTGATAAGGTTGCAATAATTAACAATCAGCAGTAATTATCTCCTTTCTGCTTTGTTTTTCTGACAGATTTGAACACCCTTCCTCAAAACAAGCCCCCCTAAAGAAAATAAAATTTGCATAACATCTTACACCTCTGTCTTTGAAAATCACTCTTTCCATATGATTGAGTAGTCAGATGCTTGTTCTCTGAGAATCATCATAAAGAAAAGGTGTGTATCACAACAGCATTAAGATTCATGTGCAAGCATTACGTTCTGTGAAGTGTTTTAAATTCCCTGTCATGATTATGATGTTTGCGCTGGTCTTTAGTCAAGTCCAGATGGTGGCAGTAGGAGGTGGTTGGCAGCAATAATAAGCAGAATCTGGTTGAAAGGAGGTGGAGTTCATGCAATGATTGTATTAAACTTCTCCCCTGTTGCAGGAGAGGGTTTGAAAAAAACTCCTGACCTTCCTTTCAAACTTCAGAGCAGCTGACATTAAAGAGGTGGTGGGAGATACCAGCTTCTTTATTACTTATCAGTACTCAGATGATGTAATATGTTCATTTCACAGGAAGACTGACAACATATTTAAGCCATATCCCAGATTTTCCTCCTGGTCCTTGGTCCTACCCCTTTATTTTACAGGAATGAGGCAACACTTATATTAATGGACTGAACAATGGAGAAGTCGATATTGAGCTTTAATTACACCTTGTTTCCCCATATTGTCAAATATGATTAAACCATCAAAAGTTTCTCCTCAAAAGTTGTATGAAAATATAATATCTGTATGGTAAATAAGCCAAACAGAAAAAAACAAATTCTGCTTCTGGATAAAGATAGCAAAACAAGGAGGGGTAAATTCTCCCCAGGTTGTTTTGGCTCACATCTAAAAAAATCTTTTATCAACCCATGTGTTAACTTAATGGGATACTTTAGCAGAATATGACATCAATCTTCTAAGCTAGGACAATATTTCCTTATGAGCTAATGACATTCAGGAATATAATCATAATTATCTATGGATCATTTAAAAGTTAGGATTGAAGGCAATACAATATAATTAATCACGTACTGATTTATTGCTCAAGTTATCATTCTATAACATAAAAATTTCCTGTGTGATTAATGGATCATGAATAAACTGATACTGTATTTCCACAAATACACATATGTCCACTGGCTTCATCACTTATAGCTGCGCAATTTCTAGTAACATTGATAGTCTAAGAAACTGATTCAGGAGACCTGCTGAAGTTTAAACCAAGCATCAGAGTTGGGAATAAAACTAATTTAAGGGAATTCTATATGGTGCACAGGTGGTAAAGCCAGACTTTGATTTGCAAGAATGTTCCATCCAAGAAAAATATCTAATGAACACCACTTGGACCAAACAAAATTGGGAAAAATTTCTGGCTGCTGCTGCAATAGTTGGGAAAATATTTTTGCTGCCCTTTCACCAGTTAAGGATAATTCAAATGTCATGGCCTGCTTGAGCATTTCTGCTGATCATGTCAAGCTTTTTATATCCACCCATCCTGTCGTGGCTACTTGTTGCATGCAGGTCAGTGTTTAATGATCATAAGCTCATATCACTTCAGACTGCTTTTGAAGAGTTTCCAGATTGAAATGCCTCCAAATTTACCAGGTTTTAATCCAGCAGAGCATCTTTAGGATGTAGTGGAACAAAAAAAAAAAAAAAAAAAAACAGGGCTTGCATTTGCAGTGCAAGCAGGATATACCTTATAATGTGGAATTGTGAGTGTATTCAACTTCAGGAGCCCTTGTTTGTGCAGGCAGAGGTCATGTTGATATCAATCTACCTATTTTGTCTTAGCTGTCAAAATGTCTACTGATACACATGCATCACATGCAATGAAACAATTATTCTTAAAACCACTGATTAGCTTCTCCATCTGTGAGCTCACAGCTAATCTGTTCAAACACAAACCTCCTGCCAAACAAACAATGTTCAGCAAAAAAAAGGGAAAAAAGCAGGTTTTTTGCCAAGAGACCATCAATAATTTTAGCTGCACTGACGTTGTTTTTCCCTAAATCTGTGGGTCTCGTTCACGCTGATTGGTTCAGCCAATCATATCTTTAAAAAAGTTCATTAACCAAAACAGCTGAGCTCAGTTCCATTCAGCTTTTCTGGTCTAATTGAAATGTACGGCTCAGCCCCTTTTGGGAGAGCATCATTAGCACAAAACATCATGCTAATGCATTTTAAAGACGTCCAGCTTAAGGGCTAATTAATATTCCTCAGAGGGAACTGCAAATCTCTTATGTGAGAGCCCCTTTATAACACCAGCTGTCATCGTGTTTACTAAAACGTTTTCTATAAGCTTGCAGAATAAGACTCCTGGGAGGTGCAACCATAAAATGGCACACTAAAGAGGCAGTTAACTTGTAGAAGAAGATTATAGACAGGTGAGAGTTTAAAAACATTAGAACTAAACAGGATTTAAGAATATATGCAAATGCAAGATAAATGATATCTGCGTCTAAGGACACATTAAATATAAACCTCATAGAAGCTTAAATAAAACCTACTATAACTTACTGATTTGCATTATGATGTAGATCAGGTAGAAGATCCATAGGCTGGTATGATTAACCCCCAAGACTCAGCCCAAGTAGACCGGCTCAAAGTTTAAATGATAAAACCAGGTCCGTATGATGCTCAAGTTCAGGTTAACCCACATGGTCCATGCTGATAACCTGAACTAAATACACACGCACAAATCCTAACACAATTTGGTGAGCATTACTGGGGTAGAATGAGTTTACTTTGCAATATGCTGCCAGATCACAGCTCAATTAGATGAGTTGTCTACCTGGGATGTCAGTTGCTCATCTAGAGAAATAATGTGCAGATTGTATGTTACATTGGCTTTTGTTGCTCTGTCATAGCTTCCCTGTCTGTAAAATCACCCAGATGTTGTAACAAGTAAACCGGAGTTAGCCATGGAGTTTGAGACTTAATGCTGCATTTTTGGCAGCTTGGAAAGTCAAGCTTCTATGTCTGCAACTTGGTATGGTTTAACCCCAGCTTCCACAAAAGAAACATGTCCACAAAAAATAGAATCTTTCTTTTGTTTATCTTGAGATTCAAAAAAAAAAAAAAAAAAAAAGAAAAAAAAAAGGGAAAAGACCAAAAACCATTACTGCACTATAACTCATTTATGTCTTCCAACAAGTGAATTACAAAAGCATTTGGTTTAAATGACAAAGGAATGCAGGAAACCTGGGGCATCATTTGCCAACCGTGCGTAGAAACAGTTCTAAATTTCATCCTATGAACATAATTTAGAATGGTCATAAGTACAAAAAAATCCGGATTTATCAACCAAGCACAGGACAGTCGTTAGCAAGGTGGTAAGTAATCAGCTGTTGATAAATCCCACATGTTCAAAATCGCCTGCTCGTGCCCGAACATGGTCATCCAGAAACGCCCTCATTTAACCCTATATATAGAGACAACACGTCCTTTCAGAATCACGCGGAAATCGCTTGTGTTTCTCCTTGGAGTGGTGGAGAGAAAGAAAGAAATAAGATCTCTGTGTAAAAAAAGGTAAACTAACACAATAAATAAACGTTGCAGAGAACAATGAGAGCAGTAATTGATTCAGGATTAAGGGGAGATCTTTGCCAATTTTTTTAAAAAACTAAATAAATTGTTTTATCACCCCATTTAATGATTGAAATAAGATTACATTAAAACACAGACGAGATGCATCTGCTGCTGGAGGACAGTCAGAACCAGCCTCCTCCTTAATGTGTTTTTATCATGAAGATCGGTTGGTTTTACATTGAGATAGAGGAGACTTATTGATTTGAAATAACTTGCACACATATTCCCACCATTATTACCAGCATTATAGCAGCACTGTTTTCATCTGTTAGTTCCAGAGAGATAAACATGTTTGGTTCAGGTGAAAAAACGCATCCAGCACGGATTACAGGGAACCTGCCTCATTAAGGGGATAAAGCCACTTCATTGGAATAATAATTAATATAACTTTGTGACACAGATCACGGTAGAACTCTGACAGGATCTTTTGCTGCATCTGATCAGAAATGATCTCGGAGATCACATCAGCTGATCGTCTGATGACGTCACAGCGGAATGCAGCAGTTTGAAATATTATTTACATTACATTTAACGTCAGATCAATGATGCTCGGCTCTCACCGTCAACCGTTTTAAATGTTGGTAACATTTAAAACCTTTTGATCTCCATGTCTGTTTATCTTTTCTGAAAGATTACTAATTGAATAACTAATATCTTAGGAAATAAAAATAAAGAATGACTGACGGATGCTAAGATCGCTGCAACACCTGCAGAGATGATGCAGTTTCCCTGTTCTACCGCTACGTTTCGTACATACGCATGGAACATTTTGTGCTCAGATTTACACATTTTTCTAAGCACAAGCACAAGATTTCTGGAAGTCTTCCTGAGTCCATGCAGTGGTTTCCAGTTGAGAATCATGTCTGCTTTTAACCGGCATCCATTTTTGACCTTCAGCCTTGTCCCCAGCGCACAGAGACTCCTCCCAATTCTCTGAATCTTATGATGATATTATACACTGTAGATGGTGGGATCTTCCAAGTCTTCACAATTTTACATCAAGGAACGTTTTCCTGAAATTTTTCCACAATGTTTGTCTCAGATTGGTGAACCTCTGTCCATTGTTATATCTGAGAGACTCTGCCTTTCTAAAAATGCTCCTTTAATACCCGGTCATGTTACTGCCCTGTTGCCATGCAACCTAATTACCTTTTCAGCCTTTTCAGTCCCCTGTTCCAATATTTATGAGATGTGTTGCTTCCATCAAATTCAAAATAAACTAATATTTTCAATGAAAGGGTTAAAATGTCTGTTTTAACATATGATGTTGTAAAATCTGGGTTTGTGAGATTGGCAAATCCTTGCCTCTTGTTTTTATTTACATTTTACACTGTGTCCTAACAGTGTATGTAAATACTAGTTTAAGATTTTTCTCCAGCCCGTGATGAACTCCAGCCCAGGCTCCACACAGCCTGAGACTGGGACGTCACCTATATCCTGTCACACCTCAAGTTCAGCTTTGCAAATCACAAGTGTCATGTACATTTTACTGTACCGTGCAACACCTAAAGTTGACTCCATTCACACCTCAGATACACAAGAGATTTGAAGCCAATGACTTAAAAGGCTGCAGGGGCAGACATGCAAGATTTAGTCGGATCTTCACTGAACCAGGAAGTTGTGAAAAGCAGATTCGACATTTCTTTTTTCCCCTTTCTGGCATTTTTATGCTTTCGTGCTCATGCTTTACCCCTGTTCACAGTTATCAGTGCATTCAAGCTCACATTAAACTTTGTCTTGTATTAACGTAACTGTGAGTAGAGACATGGCATTTGCAAAACTGACTCAGCTGGAACTTCCAGTTTCTTTCAGCTGACTGCAGAAATTTAGTTTCTCACCCATTACCGAGCGGAAAAAGTCCATTTTTGCTGAGGCATCCTGCTAATTGAGTCATCCACATAATGAATTATGTATTGAGTTGAATCTAGCCCTCACCAGAGATAGCTTTCCCTGATCAACATCACATAAAGCAGCAGCTTTAGAGAAGCTCCACAAGGAAGCTGAGCTGTGTCCTCAACCCTCAGCCATGTGGAGATTAATGTGCACTTACCCCTCCCAGCATCTCTTCTGAGTATTCCTGTCTGCTGGGATCTACTAGTAGACTTCAGGATTGGTGTTTGTTTGACTTTCCTGCCTGGTGTGTACATATGACATGTACGTAAGGCTGTACATTCGCCTCCTCTCTTTATTCATATTTAACACTGTTTGCACTGTGAGAGCCAAACACTCCGATCCAGCACACCTTACACCTGCCTCCCCGTCTCCGTAGAGAAGCTTTCACAAAAAAATACTTCCCAGGTCTGATTTTTTTATCTTCTCTTTTTCATATTCAGCTGAATAAAGACGATGCAGTCGCAGCACTCATTCTTTGTCCTCACCTAGTGGCCCTCGGTTAGCATACCTCTTCAGGCATTAATGATGCCAGGGAGACTTTTGACTCACCATCTTGTCCTCTATTATCTTGTCCCAGTTGTGACTGTGGAAGAGAGAGTCGTCTTTGCTGTGTTACAGCGGTGTTTAGTCTGTAAATGTGCCCAGCAGCACAGGAAAGGTCAGCCACTTAGCTATTCCCCCGGCGAGGAGCCGTGACCCACATGAGCCAGTCGGCAGTGTGTGTTTGGAGTATTGTAGAATTGGCTTTTGTGGATGTTGTGTGACCTTCCCGCAATGGCCATGACTGCCATGGACCTCCTATCTCTGAGCAGAGCAGACAGGTATGAGCCGTCCCCACTGAGTCTAAATTTATGAATATCCAGGAGAGCTGCAGGGCAGTGACTGACGTGCTCAGGATATTGCACCGAACATGCAGAAATAAGAAATAAATATCTGCTTTTGCGTGCAAACGTAGAACTTTTTCATCCTGTCACGCTGAAAGAGATTTCTTTACCTTTCGCACTCGTTTCTGTCTTTCTTCACGCATGCACACACACACACACACACAAAAGCTCAGTCCACACAAATCAGCCGTAATGCTAATGCGAGCAGAACAGTCCTCTACATCTGAGCCATTGGTTGCCGCTGGCAACCATCTCCCATCATCAAAGCTGCCAGAGAAAGTAAAGTGTTACGCTGCCAGCTTCCGACTCCTGCAGCAGCAGTCAGAGGGAAGGTTCACCCGCCCAATGAAAGGAGAAAATAGAAAGGTGCTGTTTCACTGCTGTCAAGGTCTCAATGAATCGAGCATTTTAATGGATTTTTATTTGTTTGGATTATCTTGGACTTCTGTTTAAATGGATGCAATGAAAAAATCTGTTTTGAATTTAGTTAAAGTCAAGTTACATACAGGATAGAAGTGTTTTTTTAAAGATATCCGGACCCTCTAACATGTTTATTCATAGTTTATTGTATTTTCTAGGCTACTATTCATACTGCATGTTGCTGCAGCTCCTCTTACTACCTTCAAGCTAAACTATGCGGCATTATGCAAATGTGTTCCATGTTAATGTCCTTGGCTCTAAGCACACTGTCTGTTCAAGGTGGGACCCTCACTGTCCCTCGCTCTCTTCCTATTTTGTTTTGTTTTTTTTAGCTCCAGTGATGGAATGAGGGATCAAAAATGTATACATCTCTGAGTGGAGGTGGCCCCACAGCTGTAATAAACAGAGAAATATTTATTAACTGGAAACAAGCAATGGAAGGGCTTTCATACATCAGACATGAAGAAGCAGCGGCGACGACAAAGTCCTGCTGTGTGTCCTCACATCATCAGCATCTGGGAACATAAAAAAGTACAAACTCACCACAAAAATGACTTCCAGCTGAGCCAATGATGTACGATCTAAGCTGTACATGAGGAAATAGATCGACAGAAGTACATGTTTTAAAAAATAATGGAAACTGTATGAATATAAAAAAGTAAACAGCAGTGCGTGCTTCCTGTTTTTTTTATTTGAGCACGTCTCTCATTATTACCAGCAGGTCTGTAGTTTCTCCCCTCTGCATGGAGTATGTGGTGAAATGTTTTGGAAGAATGAAGACGACAAATATGGATGGATTGTGTGTGACACGTTACCTTGCTTCTCATGCACTTATTCTCTGTTAGACAGCCACAGCGAGCTCTCCCACTGACGGACGCAACTCCAATTGTTCAGTCCAAAAGGCTTTAAGAAAGACATAGTCGAGTCTGATGATGGGAGCATTGACGACGCAGAAAATATCAGATACTGACTACTGATGATGATGATGATGATGATGATGATGATGATGATGGTATGAGGCCTTGGAGAAGAAGACAAGCTCGGAGGCAGTTGACTTTATCAACTTTTTCTTAGGCACAACTTTAAAATCTGCATTTAAAAAAAGTGATGGAAAATTCATTTGGGAAATTTTCATATTGAAAAGGTCAATAAGACGTAGTAAAGGTGGAATGAGTGAGATTCCAAACAAGGAATTTCCAGCAACTTGGGAGCATTTTCTTCTGTTGTAGAGAAAAACTTCAAATCAAAGAGCTGAGAAGCAGATAAAAGAAACAAATATGCATCATAAACATCAATGAAACCATAACTTTGCTTAATATGTGAGAAAAAAATTGAAAAATAAAAATTTAAAGACAAGTTTCTTAAATGCTTATTTACTCGAGTACACATTTTGGACCAAACTTAGAGTTTCTGGTAAGATATAAGCTTTCAATCTGGATTTAGAATAAGACATTATTTACAGCAGACCCAGGTTCTTAAATCAGAAACCTCCTGTAAACAACAGCAGAATGGCTGAAGACGGCATGAGCTGATTTATTCTTGGCAGAGTGAGAAAACATTATACTTTACTTGATGGCCTTGAGTGAATTCAGGAAGCAGTAAACAATGTAGGAGCGAGCCAAGCTGTTTAGCTTTAAAAACATTGAGAGGTATTTTAAAATAAATTCTTTGTTTTACGAGGTGCTTTTAAAGAGAGTTCAGAAAGGCAGTGATATATTCACACCTTCTGGTTTTAGTTGGTTGCTCTCAGTAAGTTGGAGTTTAGTTTTTAGTGTAATAATTAACAAGAAATTAAAGAAATCACGTGTTTTTTTTTTAGATATGACTATTAGAGGCGGGATTTAAACTTAAGAGTTCTACCAGCTAAGAAATTGGAAGAAAACCAGTTAACAAGTGTGTCTCTTAGGCTTGAAAAACCGAAGGTACTGAACAAGAACTGCAGTGAGTTGAGGTTTGGTTGTACTAACACAAACAAATGTGTGATTGTCTAAAATAATTCAAAGCTTATTGACATCTGTTTGTGATTGACATAAAACGTTTTGTCAAAATTACAAACGTCCTCAAAATTATTCATACCCTCCCATAAAGAAGAAAAATGTTTTTTTTATCAAAATCATGACATTGTTTTTACATTGCGGTTCAAAAATTAAAAAAGATTAAAAAAACTAAATAACATACGTTGCGTCACTCAAACCAATATTTAGTTGAACAATCCTTTGAGGCAATCAGAGTGTTTTCTGTCATTCTAAATCAGACTTCTGCACCTGATGACGGCCATTTTGGCCCTCTGCTTGTCAGCAAAGTGCTCTCATTGGTTCAGGACCAACTCAGTTTAATTAAAATTAATCTCTTATTTCACAAAATTATAATTTAGCAAATTTTTATTCATTACTGTTTTCATTCTCCAGTTATTTGAGTGACTATTTTAAATTTAGCCTTTTCTTTAATAGAAGGATATGAATGATTGTTTTTTTCTTCCAGGGGTAGCTTATTTGATGAAGAGTGTAGTTCTCAAGGACAAATGGAACAAGACGGCTCTTCTCTCGCATCAGTGTTACAATAGCCAGTTAGAGAACTCCAGAGGGTAGACGTTTCAATTATATCCTCTACCAAGCAGCTGAGAATACTTCTAAACAACGTGATAGGAACTGGGTCAAGAGCACATGTTGCAGAACTTAACTGTGTTAACTTCTCGCAATTAACTGTGGATGATGACAAAGTTGGAGATGGTTTGGATATAAGTGGGACCCAGACCAGCAAAGAAAAGCAACAGTACTGTTTCTAAAATTAATTTCATATATTCCGTGGACTTGTGTGAAAAAAGCTACCTAACACAATAAAGATAATGGAAAAGCATTTTACAACATCTTTAATATATGATCAATATAAATGGAAGCATCATCCCATCATAATCCTGACTGTCTTTTTCTTTTTCTTTGCATTCCCACTCATTTTAAAACGGTCTCTTACAAATATGGCTTAGTGAAGGAAAAAGCCTGACTCGAACAATCAGGCATATAAAAGGTTTTGTACTTCCTACAGCAAATAACTTTTAATAAACAGAAGTGAATCTCTCTTTTTCCTCCAAAGAGCTGTATCTAATTGTGTAAATAGACAGATGATGAAGATGAAACAACCCACTTGGCAAAATGCTGGCTTCCCATCTTATTTATTTATCACTTAAAACACGCTGACTTGTACAACATCATCGGCAGATGGTCCGCGCGCTAGTTGCTCAGAAGTCTTGAAGTACATTTAAGCATTGCCCTCACAGGAAAACAGTCCCTCTTCAGTGTAACCTGGCCACTCATGTACATTGCTAATGGTCTGTCCCTGGTGTAATAATGCACATGCTTATTGAATCTCCTTAATTATTTAGTACCAAATTAGGATCGAGTGTGGGTCGAGAAAACCAGGGCAGTAGTTATAAAAAAACAGCAGAGGCAGAGGCAGCTGCAGCTTAATAAATATTAATGAGTATAAACTTTCACTGAACTGAATCCACAACACTTGTTTTCCTTTCGATGGCTTTGTCTGTGCTTCTTTTGCAATCATTGGAGCCAGTGAATAATTTATTTAAACCCTGATGCTTTTATTGAATGAAAACACTATTACTGTAACATGTGCAGTAAGTGCATAGAATAGTAAAGCTGTAGCAGGATGTGGTGACTCTGTCTAAATTAAAAGGTGCTCATGTCTCCTACTCTATTACCTTTGGTTTCTGGTTTCAAATGAGCTCCCGTTTTATTCTGCATGTATTTACAAGCCGAGTGTCGTCTTGTGCAGTAGTAGTTAAAAAATATGTCTAAGTTTTAAACTTTAGAGATGCTGCAAGACGGTGACAACACGCTACTACTTCACGGCTTGCTGATTCTGTATAAAATATGGAGGGAAAAAAGCTATCTCTTTCTGTAACCAGCTCTAACGGCTAAAGGCAGTGGTGTGGAAGCTGAACTCCCAGTGGTTTGTGTAAATATCAAATTCTTTTCTTCCCGTTGCTGACCTCTGTGCTGCTGTGGGCTCACAGTGGGAACCCTGACTCTCATCCCACCCCGAGTGCTTTTAACTGAACATAACTGGATACAGTAACAGCTGGAAAAGGTAGTGAGAGAGGGGAAAAAAGGGCTTACAGTAGCCTCGATGTTTTGTAATGCTACAGCACTTTAGCTCATTACTATAAGCTAACTGATAGACACAATTAGCCTTTGCTAAAAGCTTATTTCCCAATATTATGTTTCTAATAACTCCACACTCAGTTTGGAAGTTCAAATGTCTTTATAAAACAAATGAAGTTGGATATTATAGACTAACTAGCTATGCTAATAGCTAACAAGCATAATTATCTAACTAATTTAGTAAAATTTCAGATCTGAAAACAGTTTGCTGGGGTCAAACATTTAAATGAAATCTGTCAATGTATTCATTTATTTACTTAGATTTTTCATACCTTTTTGTTAAATTGTGTTATAGTTGTACAAATTATAAATGGGATTAGGATAAGATGTTAAAACATTTAGATAAGTTTCTAAATGCCAGTGTTTGACTGAAGTACTTCTATGGTTACTGGCTTTCACCAACATATGGTGGAAGAGTAGCCGTCGTTGCTTAGCAGCATCCAGAGGCTGAGAAAAACCACACTTCACAACACTTCTTTTTTGTGTTGTTCCTTGAGGCAGCAGTTAGAAAATCTGGCAAAGTTCAGTAGTGCTGCTTTAAAATGTTGGCGTTCATTTATTTTAATATACCAAAAAGCTTTGCAAATTACCAAAAGTTATTTGTAAAGAATATGACTAAAATATTATAGTATATTAACGAATTGCACATCAGAAAACACAAACGCTTATTTTGATCAAATATGTCAGCACTAGAATGTGCATGAAGTACTGGGTGTTTGGGATGAGTAATTTTGTAAAAAGTGCAAAATTTTTCTTCTTAAAGACGCACTATAGAACTTTTGCAATTTTCTCAGTGACACACCCCCTATTGACGGCTAATTCAGCACCCATCTTTTATCCTACCTGAACTGTGAGCTCTCTCCAGCCAGTAAAAGACAGTCTTATCAGGCCCTGCATCTTCCTTGAATCAGTTACGGTGTGCATTCAAAACGTACGGTTTCTTATAGATATTTGCTAGCGGGTGACGCAGTCCGAAAATCAAAACTCGGCTGCAACGTCATGCAGTGTCTTGGATAAAAAAAGTTGTATAATGGGTTTCTCAGCCTCGGGACACCGCTGGGCAGCAGCGGCTGGAGAAATGCACATAATGGATGTAACCGTGCCATCAAACGAGTCCAGAACATTTTAAGGTCGGAAAATTGTGTAGTGCATCTTTAAAAACTGCTTGGCGAATGTTAACGCACTTTTGTAAAGTAATTTCCTAAATTATACTTTTGATATTTAGAACATAAACTACAGTAAAATCTACTGAATTGATATTTTACTTAGAAGCACTGAGAGAGCGCAGACTTCCGCCAAGCCAATGTACTTTATTTTGCCAATGATTGTGGACATTATTTTTGAGATAAAAGCTCTAATGGCAAAATTAAACCTATATCCCCACAATAAAGAATCCCCAGGATCCAAGCGGTGAGCTGCATCACCCCAAAATCTAATTACTTGTTCCTTATTCCATTTTTTGAGATTTCCTGAAAATTTGATAAAAATCTGTCCATTACTCTTTTAGTTATGCTGCTAACAGACAGACAGACAGACAGACAGACAGACAGACAGACAGACAGACAGACAGACAGAGCAACAACACCGAACACATGACCTCCACAATTCTTCCCATCATAGCAGCATCACCTCAGAGCAGAGAAGACGAGTTCACTGATAAGATAAAAAAAATCAGATGCATTTAAAAGGAGGAGATATTCTTCACGCAGCGCCATGACAGAGTTTCACAAAAAAAGGGGAAAGGAGTTCTCTATTATCCTTTGCTCCACAGGAGAGGAAGCCTCTCACCATCTTTTTGTGATTACTGCCCTCCTCCAGCTTAATTTTAGTCTTTGTCATGTCACAGCCTTTAGAAACTCTTCTATCTCTGTGTTAGTCAGTTTGATCATTTAAACCAATAATTCTCTGCCGGAGGTAAAATACAGATTTTTCTGTTTTAAAGTCATTGCAGTTCATTTTCCGCTTTGAGTAGAGATAATAATACATTGTTAGAGCATAATGATGGATATTTGCCTGATATTTGTTCTTTCTAGATGCCAAAGCCTGCCCCAGCGGAGAGTTCATGTGTGCCAACCGCAAATGCTTGGCCCCCGTCTACGTGTGCGATGGCGACGATGACTGCGGAGACGGCAGCGACGAGCTCAAGTGTACCTCGCCTCTGACCTGCGGGCCCAACCATTTCCGCTGCAACACCTCCGAGTGCGTGCCGCTCATGTGGAGCTGCGACGGAGACCCCGACTGCTCCGACAGTTCGGACGAAGGTCCGGAGCGCTGCGGCGGAGACGGAGCCCTGTACCTGATTAACCGCAGAGCCAACTGCACCGCAGGAGAGTTTCGCTGTACCAACGGAGAGTGCATTCGGCTGACCTGGAAGTGCGACGGAGATCCGGATTGCATAGACAAGTCTGATGAGTCTGACTGTCGTGAGTTGCTCTTTCTGTTTTTTTCCTCTTTTATAGACATTTTCTCTACGTTTATACTCAGAGCTTGTGTACCATACGGTCTCCGTTGTTCCACATTGTCCTCACACTTTGGTGTTAACTGGAAGGTTTTCTCTGCACACAGTTGTAGAAAGATGATTCATAAATTATGATCATAGTAGCTTGAGTTAAGCCCATAAAGCTGTTTCACACTTTTTTTTTAAAGCATCAGAGGCCAGTGTGCATATACCGAATATTTTCTGTGCTGGTGACATTTAACTACAGTATATACTCCAGTAGTATAGTTCTGGAGTAAATACTACAGAAGAATCTCATAGTGAGTATAAATGTTTAAAACACTTGTATTATTGATTCCCTTATTCTTTTATTCAGCATTGACATACAAAATTTAGACACATCAAATCAAATCAAATCAAACTTCTCTTATAAAGCACTTTTCATGCCAAAGGGCAACACAAAGTGCTTTACACGATGAAAACAATTCATGTGGTGTAGGACCTCCTGCCACCCAGACAGGGGTGATCTCCGTGGCAACAACCCCCAGTGTGGAGGATCCACAAAATGAAAAGGAAAACAAGAAGAATAAGTAAAAGCAGCAATAATAAAAATACACATAAAGGTTAAAAAAAAGAAATTGTAAAAGTAATAAAATATAAGAAAATAACAAAATAAAATTATATGAATAAATATACAGTACTCACAAAAAAGTTACATATTAAACTTTCTGATAAAATTTTCAGAAAATGTAAAAAGTTCACTGATATTAAATCATGGATGTTGGATGTTTAAGGAGATTCGTGCAGAGGGAATTCCTTCGTCTAACAATCAATGTGTCAATAACTTGTCATGTGCTGCGTCTGTTCCAGAAAGGAGGTTCAACTAACTGAGTCTAGTCAGAAACTCTGAGTTTTCAGTTCCGGATCAGCTGCTGTGAGTTGGTTCAATCAACTCTGAGAATCTTTCCCCAGATTTAGGAACCACAACGAATGTGCCCAGATACCTGGATTCACCATGGCAACCGCTGACAAAAAGCTAGTTAGTCTGCCCGATTTAAGTGAGAGGTTATCGAAGCATATGGGCAGTATGAAGAGTCAACGTGGAAGGTGGAGTCCACTGGTCCACTGGATATTTAACTTTACAAAAACTGCAGCATGTGGGTTAAAATATTGGGGGATAGAATAAAATGTTAGTTTATGGAGGTTCAATTCCTGTGGGGAAAACACACTGAAAATGAAGTAAAAAGACATATTTTATGAAGGTTTTACAGCTTTATGTCCATTTCACACCCGTTGATATACAAAATAAATATTCGGTGGCTATTTCTACATCTAGTGATTTAAACCCCAAACAAATACTGTTTAAACTCATACAGTAGATAATTTTTTAAAAATATAAATATAGAATAAGAATCCTCTTCCTCCACCCATAACAAGTGGAGGAAGAGGATGGTGAGGAGACGGCGTGTGCTGGGATCCAGAGAGGCCAACAGTAGATTTCTACCCATCACATATTTATGAATTATGAGTTTAAACGTGTGAGGACTTTCTTCCACATGCCTTTGTCTCTATAAAATGTTCTGTGTTGCCAACGTTATACAGAAAGGTCCCATTTACGAAATGAATTTTTAAAAAGTACAGGACGCAAAGTACCAAACATGGCTGTGATGTCATCTCACGCGCCGGCTGTGTCATGCTGGATACGTAGGACTGGAGAATACGAGGGACTGCAAAACCGTACCGTTGCATGAAATATTGATCAGGAAACACGTCTGTTTCCTCCCTAACGTAAATCGCTGTGTATTAATTCAGCTTCTAAAGCTCTGGAATCGCGTTGCTACGACAACCTATGTCTGACAGCTGCCTCGGGTGGGAGGAGACAGCTAGAAACTCTAGGTTTCTTTATGGGGGAGGAGGTTCACTTCAAGGAGTCAGTTACCATGGTAACTGACCCCGAGTCTGTTACTATGGCAACTGACTTGGAGTAAGACTTACCTCGCTGTCTGGGATGGGAAACTCAGAGTTTCTCCCAACATAACCCGCTTTCTGGAACAGGCCAGTCGTCTCGGTCCGATGGGGTGGAAAGGTGAGCAGGATGATGAAGAAGACTGTTTAGATAAAAGTTAGCATCGAACCACAACATTTATGGGATGATTCATGGTTCAGACTCTTTAGTTTTTTGTGGTTAATCATCTTGTTAGAGAACAGCATGTTGTGCAAGCAGCATGGAACAATTGCACATCTACATTCAGATGTTTAAAGAAAGTCAAATTAAGTTATATTTAGGTTTATATATAAGGTTATATTACATCTCATACAGACAGAGTAGTGTATATATTTTCATGATTAGAGGCAATCTTTAATATCAAAATAATGGTTTCATAAAAAAAAACCCAGCTGAATTAGTTTGGAAGTTTTATACGGTGCTGCGCAGAAGTTACGGGAGCAGTGATTGGACACCTTCAAAATGAACAGCTTTATTCTTCCACACAGTCTGAACCCTCTAAGACAACATTTCATTTCTTTCAGTAGTCTTCAGGAACAGTTCTCCAAGCTCTTCTTTGGATATATCTGCCTTTTGTTCTGTTCTCTGTTCAGATGATCCCACACTGCTTCAATACCATTGAGGTCTGGGCTGTGTGGAGGATTCATTCCTCCATCAGACCTGTTGCAGCTGATTTTCAGCCCAGTTCTTGTGTCATACTTCAACCTTTTGCTCCTGTTTTCAACCCTTTAATCGGCCCTTATAAAGGCTGAAGAATCAGATATGCACCATCACTTCCTGTAGGATGATGGTGTTTATTTTCAACTGTTGCTCAAAGTTTAGACCCAAATGCTCAATAAACAAGACTGAAAGTGTATTTTAGTGCAAAGGTTTATGTTTAAAAATGATTTTGTTGCTGTTATTCTCTGTCAAACAGGGAGAAAAAAACAGGCAAGGGTAGAAATTTCACATTCCTCCTGCAGCTTACTCAGGTATCGTAACAGACACAACATTTTTGGCTTTCTAGACGTCTCTACACCAGAGATGTCAAACTCCGGTCCTCCAGATCCGCCGTCCTGCAGGTTTTAGAGGTTTCCCTGCTCCAACACACCGGATTAAAATCAAATGGACCCAACAGCTTTTTGTTGACAAGTTCTGCATAGTGACTCATTAACTTGAGTCAGGTGTGTTGAAGCATGGAAGCATCTGAAACCTGGCAGTGGCCCTCGAAGACCAGATGTGACATCCTTGTCCTTAAACGCTAATAGAAATATGGACGACAGTGAATTGTGTTGAATTGGACTGTGTCTGTAAAAGGGCCATGAGATGACCTTGTTGGGAATTTTTCCTATACAAAAGAAAATAAAAAAGAAAGAAAGATATGAAACTTATTATTGAGGAGGGATTCTTCATTTAATTTGAGTATGTCTTTTTAGATGTTTTTATTTTCTAACAATATGGCCATGATGGCTTCTGGCCAGCCATGGAGACCACTTCACTCTGCACCCCATGCTGAGATATGCCCAGTTCTCAGCTAACAGCTCTTTGGGAATCAACTTTGGCCTTTTTTATAGAAGCAACTAAAGAAATGGGAACAAATTATGGGTCTTTGCAGCAGGCGGCTTGTAACAAAGTGCTCAAAGCTCAGATTTGAACTAAATTTTCTTTTGTGGAGACACAACACGAGTTCATCTATTGAGTTAGGTGTGTTTTCTATGCTTGGATGACTCATAGCCCATTGTTGAGTCGTTCAAGGAAATAAAACATTACTCTGGAAATAGTCAAGTACAAGGTACTGGACTAAAAGGAGTGAAAAATGAGTCGATGTCTGAAGAAAAACCTTAAAAGACCTTCAGAAAGCCTGGAGAACTATTGCTCAAGAAAAGATAACAGGAAAGTCTGGCTGCTTGGAAGGAAACTATAAAGAAATGATGGCTGGATCAAGAGGTTTGGAGTAATATTAGTCTATTGTATAGCATCAGTTTTGCTCCACAGAACACAAAATAAATAATATAGCCTGAAGAAACAGTATTTGAAAGGAATTAACCCTTAAAACTCCACTAGACCACAGGCCACAGGCCGCGAGCGCGATCACGTTTATTATCAACAGTTTCTCAGGAACGGTAGTGTGTAACTGTGTGGGCTGAATTGTGATGGACAGCTTACCCTTTAGGCCATCTTTTCCAGGCATTTATATCCCGTCCAGGAGGTTTACAATCCTGCCACAACATGTAGTGTCTTTATGGTGAATCCACAATGAGTGGTCCATGAAAACAACGTTATTTATCATATTATCGGAATAAAAAAAATTCCTACCACTGCTATGTTGCCAAGCTCTATTTTGAGCTGGAAATGATGATAAAGCCACTTCCTTGCAAACCTTCCACCAATGAGGGAGCTTAAATTGACAGTAACGTCCAATCAGGAGCAGCCAAAGATCAACAAGCGAGCAGAAAGTTCTGTGTGTCTGAAAAGAAGAAACATAATGCTCCTCTATGGCTGGAATAAAGTGGAAAAGACGTTGGGGTTGGTTATGTGAGGATAGGAGGTAAATAGTAGCATAAATAACTGTAAATGAGGAAAAAGTATAAATATGTGAACAGTCTCTGTGGTGTGTTTTAATGCCAATATTTTATTTCCTGAAAGCCAAATGTTGAGAGAATGATACAGATGAGAAAAGGCGTGGTCACTGTTGATCTGTGGGTTGTTTCTGCAAAGTACTGTTAGTAATAAATTCTGTTTTCTTGTTCTGGTTGGCCTTTATGGTGCTATATCTATTCATACATTAATTTTACAGCATTTTAGCCTCATAATCCGACACCTGCGATTGTCCTGGAAACATCATGCCTGGATGTTGACTGGGATTCAAAGGATTGAGCTTCTACATGCATTCATATATTAAAGAATAATAATAATAAAATAGTTTTATTATGTTGTGACTAGAATTGTAAAGAGAAAAGAAAAAAAAGAAGCTCTCTATAAAGAGTAACTTCCTTTTCTAATGTCTTACTTTGTCATTTAGCTCATTCCCCCTCTGCTTGGATTAAGGGGAGGGGCTTTTTTCTCGCCATGTTGGATAGAAAAAGGTTTCCGTTGATAAACATTGTGGTGAAGATGAGGCCTTGTGATAAAAACAGGTTTTCCTCTTAGCCGGTCGTGGATGGGAGAGCCCTGGAGCTGTTGTGCCACTAAGCCAAAGTGTTTGAAGCCTGAGTAGTCTCCTCTATTCATTATCAAGATGTACAACGCACACATCAAACACACCTGTCATGGTGTGGGCTGTTGTGTAAGCAGCATTTAAAAAAAGATTGATGTTGCCTTAGCCAACAGGATCCCCCGTTTCTGCTTCAGCATCCCTGCTTCTGGTATATTCCCCACAGGGAAACAAATGCGATTCATCGACATGTTTCAGACAGTTACTCGTCTGTCTTCATGAATATATAACACGTTTCTGTTCGCAGCAGCAACAGCAGCAGATATTGACACATCTCCAGACTGATCTCTAAGATACACAGAAACCTTGCACGGGGAGGGGGGGGGGGATTCTGTTCTGTTGCTATGTGCATGTATGGGTGTCCAGCTCCATTATGTTCCCTCTGTTCTGTTCATCTTTGTGATAACACTAAATCACATCCCCCTCGGTCATATATATTGGTTTTTAGTGGGGTTTAGAGGGGAGATGCATGAGCAGAGAGCCACTGGTGATGAAATGCTTGTCTGTGCCTCCGATATTAATGAAATTTGGTGTGGCCTCACGCAGCCTCCGTCTTTGCGTTCCTATATTGGAAATCATTCATCACACACCAGCTGGCTGATGTTTTTGCCATCCAAGGCAGACGGTGACGTAACACAGATGAAGTCTCCTGTAATTGCTGATTAATGTTGTTGGTTTTCACGCATGTTCCTATAAAGTGGCTTAACTGCAGTTTCTGTTTTTTGTCTCGAGAGGAAAAAGGTGTGGGGTTAAAACGGAGCGAGCTATAAGTCAGACAGGCTTCCTTGGTTATTCTGTAGCGATTAAAGGGGATTTAAAAAGGGGGATTTCTCTTGTCTTCCAGCTCTGCTGACGTGCCGTCCCGATGAGTTCCAGTGTGGCGATGGTTCATGCATCCACGGCACCAAGCAGTGTAACAAGGTCCACGACTGTCCTGACCACAGCGATGAATCGGGCTGCGTTAATGGTGGGTTCCTCTTCTCGGTCTGTCTATCTTCATCCCTTCTACGTTCATTCTCTGCCTTCTGCAGCTTTGAGTGTGTTACCAAAAACCAGTGAGGACTTTTTTGTCTGAGTCTGACCGAGCACACTGATGCAAAGCTGTGCCAGAGGATTACACAAACATCTTTATTTTTTATGTCTAAAGGCCATCACACACCAGGGCCGACGCCATTAAACAACACGAAAATGTGAATAATTTGGAGGGGGGGGGGGGTTCAGTGTTTAGTCCAGGAGCTGAAGCTGCACCACGGCCGCTTCAACACTGTCATCAATACATTTGATACCATCTTCATAATTCAGCTCGTTGGTAATTGTTCGCCTCACGTTGTCTTTGGGACCAATGTCGCGGTTATTTTATTCTCGCTTGTCCAATAAACACGAGTGCTGAGTCGTGATATAAACTTTGAATAAAGTGTAAAAGCGACTCTTGCATAGCCGTCGGCTGTGGTGACGCTGTCAAAACGCCTCCTCTGATTGGTCGATTGTCGACATCTGTCGGATGCGAATGTTTAAAAAATCAACCTCAGTCCGAAAAAATAAACCTCGCAGAAATCGCTGGAAGGAATTTGGTCTCTAATGTGAACGTTTGACTTGACATTGATTTGATTAAAATTATTGCCGTGTGAATTATTCGGACAAAATATTCGGAGTAGGAGTGTAATGGCCTTAAGTCTGCAAAACCCCGCGTTAAGGGGCTTGTTATGACTAACACTGTCTGTAAATGTTTTTCAGCTTGTTATCCGAGTGAAAGCCGGCGTTAGATGGTGCAAAACAAAAACGTTTGATCTCACAGTTGAATTTATTAAACACTGGAATCCATCACGCATGATGAGATATCCAGACCCGAAGATTTCAGCGCCATCAGATCATTATGTGGCGTGTTTGTCTTGTAATCAGGAGTTGTTACTTCTTAGTGTGCTCACACTGGCAAGAGATTTCTGGGAAGTGGTCACACACTATAAGATTTGAACCCCCAACTCATCCGGCGGATCTCTATGAAGCAGCTCCAGCTGCTCATTATTAACACACTAACACAAGCGGCTTCAATTCAGTCTGTGTTGGTCGCTTGGTTGCACACATGCAGCTAATGTGCAAGGTAGACGTGTGCACGTGTACTTATCATAATGCTTTCTTCCAAAGTTATGTAAGCATGGCGTCATGGTAACGTATTGTGAATGAATCACTGTTTATAGCCCCCAGACTGCAAAGTATAAGTGGGGGAAAAAAACACTTGTGAAGATTCAAACTATAATCTAGTGAAAAAATCTTATATAGCAGTGAAATGATGAACTGGGTAAGATTTCCTGAAATAAGAAAATATTTCTACACTTTCAGATGATGGTGAAACACCTCGAAACCCTCCAAGCTTGCCCATCAATGCTCCTTTCAAGGTTTATTTCTCCCTGAGAGAAAAGATCTTAAAACAAGAATTGATATTAATAAGAGATTTTCTTTTTTCTCTTTTACTTCAGAATGAAACAAAGCATTAATACTAAATGAAATCAATAATAATAATAATGGATCCACAGCTCTTCAAGGGATCAAAAGCACATTACGTAGAATCCATAATTCATTCACACTCTAGTGGTGCTTCATGTGCAGCCTGAGCTGCCCTGGGGCAGGCTGGTGGAAACAAGGCAGCACCACGGCAACAGTCTCTCAGACCAGTACCGGTACTGCACACAGGACTGGTATGAATTGCAACAGCTTTTATACGAGCTGCTTCTCCAAATACCAACAACGCGTACATGTGCAAAAACAAACCTTGTGGAAATATTAAGTTTGTGAATTGGTTCTAAAATTGGGTTAAACAGTGTCTCAGTGATGATGTAACCTAACCTGCATAAATAAAGTAATAAAACACATAGAATTATTAATAATCTTACACATCCTGCTATCGTTTAGTATATCTCAAAACAAGATCAAAAATACTTTTTGTTTGGATGTAAGATTATAAGATCAGACATTTTCTGTAGTTCATGAATACATGATGTACTACATGCCAGCGGTCCCCCCCCTCCCCACACTTCTATCTACAAAACAAGCTGTGTCCACCTCCTCACTGCAGAGACTGACGAAAAAACTCCAGAACATGGTTTGCCAGCCCGTCCCAGAACTAAATCACACTTTCACTTTCATAAAAAAGGATTTTTTTATCCTTCAGTGTGTCTGTCCTGCACCAGCCTCCGTGTGAGCTGCAGATGTTCAGGCATGCATGAAAAATATGTGCTGTGTTTTATTAATGACACGTAGATATTACCACAGTGGTAGCTCCAGTCATGTACACATAGTTAATCACCTTACGCTGCTTTTCCATTACACAGTACCATATGGTGCAGCCCGTTATGGCTTCCCCTGCTTTGTTTCTATTACATACATTAACAGAGGCAGCAGCATAATGACCCAACTTCACTGTATGTGTGTTTGTTACATTACATTGATACGGCAGATGCTTTTATCCAAAGTGACTTCCAGTGAGGGGGACAGAGTGGTAATTGTACTGAATGAGTTTCCAGAAGGCTTTTAGTTATCATAACAACCGAAACGCTGCACAGCTCAGCTACAAACAAAAATCCAAACTCATATTTTCATAAACATTTCTCTCTCACAGATATCCTGAATTTATGTTGTAAATGTTCGAATGGCTTCATGGAACAAGGAAGTGTGTCTGTTTATCACAAATGTCCCGTCACAGTGAGCTCAGAGAGACTTTCCTCCATCAGCAGACAATTATATTCAGTAAAAAGCTTCAAAAAGTCCAACTGAATGCAAAACGGATCAATAAGAACGATAAACGGATGTAAACAACATGTGTTTATGAGTGGACAGATGGTAGTTTCTTATCCAAGTTGCTCAGCAAAGGCTGCAGTTACTGTGGTGTCAGATGGTAGTTTATTCTAAAAACGGTTAAAGCTAATCAGAAAACAGAAGGTAGAGGACATATACTGGTTTTCACACAGTTGCACTGTGGTCTAATTACGTCTGAACCGAGTTAGCATCGTACAGTAACAGATGAAGTCTATGTTACTGAGGAACTGGTAGCCAGCTGTCACTGCTACCTCTTGGTATCTTGGTATCATACGTTGTCAAAAAAGATGCTAAAATATTTCCGTTTTTTAATAACAACCATAGTTTGTGTTAATAATTATGATGATTTAATGTGAATTCAGCCTCGACGTGAGATAAGTGGAAGCGTGAGGCTGATATCTGTCAGAGAAAATGAATCACAAGCAGTTTAACAACATTAACTACAATTTATTTTTAGGAATTACAGCTCAGGATCAGATTATTTTGAATGAATATGACCTAAACCGATGACTAATTTATGAAAAATAATAAGGGGCAGTGAAAAGGATTCCTATAAAGACAAGTGGGGGTGCAGGGATCTTGCTCAGTGATTTCATAGCTTCTCCCTCTTTTAACTCTGATGTATAATTTAACAACGCAGAGCAAAATTATTTAGCTGGGAATGAATCCTCGGCAGAATGAAAATGGACCAAAACTGAAGTTTATTTTTTATATAGTTAATTCTCATCTGAGAGGAGAGGATCATTCTTACATGTGCTTTGACTTTTGTTTCACTGCAGGTATGAAACCAAGACGTTTCATCTTTGTTTGATGTGTTCATATAAATACACGTGATCCCTGCTTTTAGGCCTAAAACACATTCCTTCAAAGCGTGCATGGGGCCGTTAAAGTGTTGGGAATTAGGTTAAATCCTGTTATTTCAGAAAGATGTCGACAGGAGAATACAATCATGATTTGGTACGTAAGCAGCATTCATGGAAGGCTGAATCTTTAAGGAGCAAAGATCTCCAGGCCAAAGGAGGAAAAATAAGTAAATAAAGGTGTGAGAAAAAGACTAAAATATATAAAGCAAGTTTCAGGTTATAATGCTTTTTCAGCGAGTGCTTCTCGCCGACTTTCTGAAGTGAATGAAAAAGATCTGTTGGATACGTTGAATTAGGGGTGAACGATATATAGAAATTTTACCGATACCGAGATTTACAACGATAACTGATATCATTTTGCCCATGTTGATACATTTGGTATTTAAAAAAAAAGGAAAATACAAGGGGGCTGCCCAGTCAGTGCTCACTGGTCCCAGTCTTAATTAATTAATATGAAATATTTTACAGAAACTGTGATTCCCAGCATGTACAGAACAGAGAGTCACACGGTGGACCCGAGCATCTGACATCGCATCGATGACGAGTGGAAACTGTGCACCAAAGTGCTGTTATCGTCCATTTATCGTTATCAAGATGAACTGATCAATATATCGTGATATTGATATGAGGCCATATCGCCCAGCCCTGCGTTGAATATGTGATATATAATTGTTATTCCTTTGGATTTATATGCAACATAATTATTCCTCTATATCTTATGTGGCTGCGATTCTACAGGAATTCAAACATCGATATGCAAACGTTGCTCCCGTCGGTCCTAAAGGGCGGTCCTACAGGTGGAGATCTGATGTCTGTGTCATGGCGTCCTCTGACCTCTGGATGAGTTAACTTCATAAATAAGGAGGATAAAGTGGTTTTGTGATGGATTTGGTTAACTTCTGAGACAAAGCACCTCAATGCCCAACATCAGCTTTTCTCGTTAAGATAATACTATAATATTCTGATATTTAATGCGACATGTGTTCTAACTTTGTTGTTTATTCATTAATGTGTACAGAAATTAAAGTGCTTATTTCACAGATTTTTCTCTGCATTAATGGTTCATTTGAACAGCCATGATACAAATCCCACATTTATTTGATCAATGTTGGTGATATATTCTTTAAAATTATCTCGCGACCCCCAATGGGGTCCCAACCCTAGGGTTGAAAACCACTGTTATAAAATACAGACAAAAACATGGCCAATACTGCAGAGTTTTACAGATTAAAGATTCCCTAAAACCACCATTTCTCTTGATTTGACCCACACGGGTAGATGTAAAATCCATCTCAGTAGACACGGGTCAAATTTGACCTGAAAAAGCACCCATACTCAAAAAGATAGAAATTTAAGATATTTTAATTCAGCTAAAAAATGTGGTTTGTTTTTTCTTGCTGTTTATTTTCAAAACGGGTCAAATCTGACCTGAACAGTATGTCAGGCTTAAATGTTTTATAAGCCCTTTTTATTTGTTGTGGAGCTCATGAATGCTGCACAGGTACATGTTTATGCTTCTTGCAGTGTTACACTTAACGTAAAACGTGCATTTTAATCTTTCATGAATTATGTGCATGCGTGTGCACCTGCAGGCATGCGTGAAGATACATGCTTCTTTAATTTACTGTTTGTTTACAGCCTTCATCATAATGACATCCATGTCATAAAACCAAGGGGCAACCTCCAGCTTAGAAATGAGAAGCCTATGCGGAAGTGCCAAAAATTGCAGTTCCCCCCTCCTC
>JBBBVU010000008.1:3828919-3847615 GCA_037177055.1 Atherinosoma microstoma
ATGCTAATGTCAGGCTAGCTATGACAATGCTAACAATATTATATTTAAATCAAATCAAAACAAATTTATTTGTATGACACAGTTAAAACCGAGGTTGACCAAAGTGCTTAACATCAACAGAAGCAAAAAGATAAACAACATGTAAAACATTCATAAATGCATACTCAATAAAAGTACTTAAAAATTTTTTTTTTACTATAATTCAATTTCAAAAATTTTTTTTTTAAAGATTTAAGATAGAAATACTTTTCAGTGAGTGCTCAGCCCATCATTAAGAGTCTGCATCTGTCTTTTTGTTGGATAGTTTCTGGTTGTGAAATAAAAACTGGACTGAAACTTTGATATTCTGGTTCACCTTCAGCGTGCTATTTTATTAGCATGCTAACATGTGCTTAGCGCCTGTGTTGTTACATGATTACAGTTTTGGCCAAATTGGACATAAATAATGGTACATGAAAAGAAACTGTGCCAGATGTGTTTTAATTCACTTTGCTGACATTTTATTGGCAGTTTAACTGATGACATGTAGCTGCCTAGAGGTTGTAAGAGACTTGGACAGGTGGAGTAAGCTGCTTGTTTAATACATCTTAACTGCTGTTCTGCTAATATGTACCATAAATAATTGTGTTAAATCTTTACGTTTGGGTTTTTGTCCTGTAGGAACAGTTAGGAACAGTTTCAGCAGGTCTCTGTACGGGTTTAACGCCAGATTCATGGAATCACTGCTCGTGTTGGAGCCATTGTCACCTCAGCTCCTGTATTGGTTTGTCTGTCTGTTAGCAACATAACTCAAAAAGTTATGGACAGATTTTGATCAAATTTTCAGGAAATCTCTGAAATGGAATAAGGAACAAGTGATAAAAAATTTAGGGGAGATCCGGATCACCGCCTGGATCCAGAATTTTATAAAGGATTCTCTATTACTAGGAGATGGGGATGGTTTTGCCATAAAGCTTCTAACTCCAAACTAATGCCCACAATCACTGACATAAAAACATGGCAATGGCTTGGCAGAGGTCTGCACTCTCTGAGTGCTTTTAGTTGCTCCTTTAGCCAGAGTGAACTTAGAGCTGTTTTCTGTGAAGGGAAATTAAAGTGGTAAAAATAGCAAGAATGGTCCTGCGTGGCTGTTTTCTTCGCTTTTTACCCCGTTTTCATGCTTTGTTCTGTTTGCAACATAATCTGTTGCAGTACTCCCCTTATGGTACCAGATAGACTTTAACTAATGGACATTAGATTATGTTGCATCATCTCTAATAGTTACACGTTGTTAGCTTGTTGTATAAGGACTGCACACAAGCCTAAAAGAAGAAGGACCCAGTCAGATTCAGGGAACATATTTTTTTTTTATCTAGAAAACAAAGCAAATGCCATAAAATGAAGGTGCTTTTATGTGTTTTTTTCACTCATAAATCCAGAAGCAAGTTAATCTCTGACAGATTATCAGGTTATTTTGGTCGCTTAATATCTAATTCATTCTATTTATGAAGCACATTTTAAACTAACAGCATTGTACCAAAGTGCTGTACAATCATCAGATAAAATCTATAGTAATAATGTATAAATATGCATAAACGCACATATACATCTATGCACACATGCAACATAAACAGTACACACAGCAACAGCTCGATATAAATTTGCATGTTTTATATGTTGTTTTTTACTTAAAATTTTTAATATTTTCCTACAAGTGACACAATTTGGTCCTTTTGGACCTTATAATTGTCTAACACTCCGTTATAGTGCATACATATCCTTCTTGCTGCTACCAACTGTAACCAAAGTCACCTGGGAACCATAAATGTCAACCTATTAAAGCTTCTGTGTGTGAACAAAGCGATATCTTACTGGATGAATGAAAACCTGCTGCAAGAGGGAATGAAGGTCAAAGGATCACCTTAATCTATTTGATGTATCCTCTACGGAGCCCAATATCTGTCTCCAATTTAATGCAAAGATATTACAGCCTCGAGCCTAATGACGGTCTGACCCACCGACAGCTCGACACTGCTTCATAAAGAATCCATAAACTGTGTAAATATATAAATCCTTGTTTACAGTCTATGGCTGCACCATTTAAAAACATCACGCTACCCACATAACCATCACTAAGCTGAAATCAGGTGAAATTCAACATCATTTCCTTTAAATAATGTACAGTATGTGTGCTTACAGTGTTGTCTGTATTAGGATATTTGTCCTCTGTGTCTCAGGATCGGATCTACTGGACAGACAGAGACAAGGCGGCGGTCTTCATGGCCAACAGACTAACTGGTCAAGACATCCAACCTCTGGCTGAAAACCTCAATGACCCGCATGACATTGTGGTCTTCCACCAGCTCCGACAGCCACAAGGTGTGTGTAACGGTAACTTTACAAATCCTAGTTGTTATCCCCCTGACTGGGACTTTGAGCTGAGCTGCAGAACTCTGTGACCAAGTTTCTTGTGACCGTGTCAACCCCGGCACATGGATGAATAAGTGATGGTGAGGCTCATGATTGCGGTGGAAGGATTTCAGCTCAGCGAGCAGATGTAAACTCTCACAGCTGATAAAATCTTCCCTCTAACACGACGATCCTGATTTCAGATGAACTGATTTGATGTATATATGTGCATAATTCTTCCAGTGAAGTTTCTGCCTGTTTATTTAAATTTCTTGCCATGTTTTTATGTCTTTATATCCAGTTTAATCTTTATAAATCCTTGTTTTTTAGGAAACAAGATTATTCGCATCTTTATTGGATTTAGTTTCTTTGTTTTCGGCAAACAAATGACCTTTGTGTAAAGGGAATTGTGCAGTGCTCGCCGCGGGGAGCCGTACAGTTTTTCAACTCTCTGTCTGACTCTACTGCATCTCCGTGTGTGGTAATCACAACTCTGCTGTTTCCAGGCCCTGACAGCTGTAATCTGGGCAGCGTAGTCAACGGAGGCTGCGAGTACTTGTGTCTTAAGGCCCCGCAGATCACCGAACACTCGCCCAAATACACTTGCGCCTGCCCAGACGGACAGGATCTGGGCCCTGATATGAGGGGCTGTGTGCCAGGTGAGTTGGTTTGTTAGGATTCTAACTCGTGGTGGAGGAACCAAATCCACAAAGAAGAAAAAAAGACATTTTTATTAGATTTAATGAAGGAGGAACAAACCCTAACAGGTTGCAAACACGTGGCACGTGTGCAGACATGTGGTTTTGGAACATTTTCATGTGATCTACATGTGTAGAACATGTGAATCACATGTGATCTACATGTAGTTCACATGTGGTTGACAAATGTGATTTACAGGTGAACCACTTGCGATTCATATGTCCTTCATATGGGGATCACATGTGGTTTACATGTTCTTCACTTATGTATCGCATGTAAATCACATGTTTGAACTATATTTGTCCTACATGTGATTCGAATGCACTTGAAAAACATTCGTAAGCACATGTTTGCACATGTAGTTCACATGTTCATGGGCAAGTAGATCACATGTGCAACACACGAGGAGCACAAGCAGTTTTTCTGTCAGGAAACATAAAATGCTGCACAGGTCGAGGGTCAAATGACAGAAAATCCAACATAAATCTAGAAGTCATGAAAATGAAATGCAGGACAAAACAAGTGAAGATTAAAAGGAAAGAATGACTGACAATAACCAGGATCCTGAAACGAACAATGCATGAACAAGGGCTGTTTTCTATACCCCCTACTACAGGCTACACTTGTTAAATAATCTGCATTATGCAGTCTATACTGCATGCTACGCTCATTACTTTCACATAGTATGCAAGCTC
Source organism: Atherinosoma microstoma (assembly GCA_037177055.1). Taxonomy (NCBI): domain Eukaryota; kingdom Metazoa; phylum Chordata; class Actinopteri; order Atheriniformes; family Atherinidae; genus Atherinosoma; species Atherinosoma microstoma. Next base: position 3,832,702 of record JBBBVU010000008.1, read on the forward strand.
ATACGTGGTTAATGTCATTGCTTCCTATGGCATTTTTAGCCAGTTTCCTTTTTTAGAAAAGCTGAATAGACAGTGCTGTGGCTGCATTTGTCCTGTTTAATTCCACTAAAATACATTTAGATCCATTCTGGATCATTTCTCCAAATCATTACACCATTCAGGTACTTTTGATATCCTGCAGATTTACCCATAGCTCGCATACTTATATATCCTGAGGGATAGAAGGTGATTGAAAAATCAGTGAACTATGAGAGCAACAAGGACGGAAAGCTAAAAAACTTCATGTAGAAGGAAAAGTAAATTCTTGAAAACAAAAAGCAAACACATGAAACAATAGCTGAATTTTTTATTTTCTGATTTTTGTTTATTTAGAATATGTGAATAAAAGTATACTCCAATTATAAAGTAAATATATGCATGGTTAAAAAGTGTAACAAAGATTAGTTCAAGTGAACGATATCAACAAGTATGAAGTCCATAAAGGAGCCCAACTGCAAGAAAGAGCAAGTTATGACCAGAAAGGAAAATAAAGTACTGAATCAGTTGAAGGTCATTCAGTTTTCCCACAAAACAAGAATACTCAAGGCTAAAACTTAACAAAACCATTAAAAATCTAACAAGCAGAAGGACATCAGATGTCTTCAGACACATCAAAGCTCTGTTTACCTCGTAGTTATAAAATATTGCATTGAAGAGAAAAAGAAGAAAATGGTGAATTAATCACAAATAAAATGTGTAGAGCAGAATATTAATGGCTAGTCTGGTAATCTGATTACAGTACATCTCAGTAATCTTACATGTCTTCCATAGTTTATCAATAAACTTTCACAAATTCAAGCTTAATAAAGATACTTTAATGCATCTAAAAGGTTCTTTCACTAGAACTTGAAATTACTGGGTCGTGAAGTAATAGTAGAAAAATGTAATACCCTTAATCTTGGAAATATATTCATTGAGCCTTGGTTGTTGCTAAGCAACGCATACAGGCAATGAAGACAAAACCTTTTATTACTCTAATGCAACATGACTAAACAAAGTCTACATTTTTATTGTTGTTTCACAATGTTTTGATATTTATTATGGATTCCTAACCAGTAAAACTGAAGGTATGATGACTAGAAACAGTTTTATAAACTATCCTTTGTTTCTTTGATTCAGTTTAAAACAAAGTCTCGTAAGTTAGAAACCTCAAAGATTCAGTTTCTCAGGCTAAACCCTGTCTCTGTGCATTTTGCTTTCCTTTTAGGAGCTCCGAGAGATGACTCGGCAGCGTCGGCCTCGCCTCCCGCCGGATTCCCACCCGGCACCGGAGCGACCGTCGCTGAAGGCTCCCCCCGCTCCTCGGATGGAGTATCACAAGCAGACGCCATGGCCTACCTGACCACCGCTCCCTCAGCTTCCCCCGAGTCTCTGACGCCGCACAGCACCCTGAAGCCTCTGTCGTCTCAGGAGTCCAAAGCGCTGGGCTCCCACTTCACAGCCTCGGCTATGGTGGTCTCCACCACGCCTGCAGGGGACAGCAGCGTCTCACAACACTGTACGTTCAGTCCTCCACATATGCAAAAGAAGAAAAAAATGACAAGCGATGAGATTTTAAGATGAATCACGTCATGAGCTCCACCTTAAAGTGATTAACGTTTCTCTCATGAACCCACCCCGGTCCTTAAATGTGACCGGAGTTCCCTCTGATAAACTGTCCTCATCTCCAGCCAAGCGTAGTTCTACTCACTCATAGCGTGGCTAGAAATCTCACCCTCGCTGTAACGATGGCGTTAAAGTGAGGCGTCTTCAAGCCTAACAACCGTCGTCAGCTGACCTTGAAAATGATGTTCTTATAAATGGTGCTTTGTGTGAGCAGCAGAGGGTTGCACGTCTGCGGAGGCGTGTGTGCTGCTGCTGCGTCGGTGTTGTTCCCGGAGGGCTGTTGTTAAGTATGTTGAATGCAAATGAGTGACAACGTGACACTTGAGCCTAATGGAGCCTAATGGATGTATGAGGTGCAGGAGGTCAGGGGTAGCGTCAAAGTCACTCTCTGTCAAATTTCAAGCAATTCTTTATCCCGTCTTCTTTCCAGCTGTCAGCTTTTGTTAAAACACTCCCGGCCGTTCACGCCGCAGCTTTACACCTCTCTGCTTATCTCTCACTCTGTTTTTCACACTTTGGACAATCCTGCATGCTTTCCCCCTCCCCACTTCCCTCTCTCAGCCGGCTTCTTTCTTTCTTTCTTTTTTGTTCTTTCACTCTAACACCCGCTAATTTCTCATTTCATCTTTTTCCACAGCTGGAAGCGAGCATTTCCTCCTGGGTGAGAACCTGACAGTCGCTGTTCTGGGAGTGGTCATCCCCATTGGTAAGCCGCCTGCAGCTTCCTGCTCTGTGTTTATATGTGAAGGCCTGTAGAGACGATGTCTACCCGCTGTCTGTGGCCATTGTTTGTCATCCATCCACACTGACCACGCTGGGACCGGATGAGAGAAGCCTGGTCCACAGGTTTCCCTCGCTGTGTCTTGTTTTCTGTGCGTCTGACATTCCTGCCATGAATCGCTTCACGCTGTGTTGTGTTGGGTTACGCTACAGTAAGAAGGCCAATTCACAACAAAGTCATCTCAAGGCACAAATTTCTGTAGTCCAGTAAAAACAAATCCATGATATGATCCACGTTAGTCCCGATAATAATAACTGTGTTCATATAAACCAATTCATAAAAAATAATTGCATCGCTAAGGATGGATGAGAAATCAAATTTCCCATCCTGAGCATGAAAGAGGGAAAGTGCCTCTTAACCTTTTAAAGCCCAATGCAAGAACAAATGGGGAGAAAAGTCAATTTTTTTAATCTGAAGGCTTTTTTTGGCCATTTAACAAAATGTGGGATAAAAATTAACAACTTTTTTTATTTTGGGTATATTTACCATTTATTACTATGTGTCAGAATATTTATAGTGTAGTCTTCTGCTTCCTTGTATCCATTAGGGGGCAGAAGACAAGTATCCGAAGACAACAGGGTTTTGAGCAAAGTTTTTACCATAAAGTGATGCAAAATATCTCAGAAACTCTCTGCATCAAATATGATACGTTGGGCATTATAGTGTTAACTGGACAGAAAACCTCCAGCAGAACCAGAACCAGGAGGTTCTACTGGAGGTCTGCCTCTAAAGCCAGAGATACCTACTCAGAAAGAGAAACACAAATCAATAAAAATCATGTCAGCTTTTACACAAGGAGAATTAAGAGTAAAGAGGGATAAGTGGAGGGAAGAGCTCAGTGCATCATGGGACGTCCCACAGCAGTTTACGCCTATGGAAGCATCACTAAAGGGATGGCTATGGGTCACTAGGTCAGACCCATCTATAAGTTTAACTCCAGCTGCAGCTGAACAAAGTGATGTACAATAAGTTGACTAAAAACATAACACAAAATCATGAAAACAACACAAAAGATGAATGAAATAAGATTTTAAAAATGTAATAATAAGACAAATAAAAGACCCAATAAAACAAATCAAAACAAATAGAGAAGATGTCTGCTTCCTAAACCCAAACTGGGACCTGGTTCTACAGAGAGGGGCCTGATACCTGCAGGTTCTGTCTCCCACTATACTTTTAGAACCTCTAGGAACCACCAGTAAACCTGCAGTCTGAGAGCGAAGAGTTCTACTGGGAATATATGGAACTATGAGATCTTTAAGATCCAATGGAGCTTGGTCAGTAAGAGCTTTATGAGTGAGGAAAATCATTTTAAATTCTATCCTCAATTCAACTGAGAGCCAATGAAGAAAAGCTAAAATCGGAAAAATATTTCCGCTGCTAATTTTCATCAGAATCCTCGTTGCAGCATTTTGGATCAGCTGGAGGCTTTTCCGAGCATTGTGAGGCCAAATGTAATCAGTATTTGCAGTGGTCCAATCTGGAAGTAACAAATACATAAAGACTAGTTTGTCTGCATCACAGACAGGATGTTCCTACGTAGGTTTAAGTAGGTTGTTCTAGACAGCTGTTCTATATGCGAGTCAAAGGGCAGATCCTAATAAAATTACATAAGCAGCGTAATGGCTGAAACACCCCAACTCCTACATCCACATAAATTGTGTTGTCCTAATAGACTGTGATTTAAATACATGAAGTAAACAGTCAGTTCGCCAACATCTAGGACACAGAACAGTGTTTTACTCTGTTTCCAGCCAGTTTGATGTCATTATTAAACTCTCAAAGGAAAAAGCTTTTAGGAATAAATCTAATATATTTAGCAAATGTAATTTAATCAAATCTTCTAGGTTTTCCTGAATCTACACCAAACCCATTGAGGAGTGGGACAGCTGCTAGTGTTTGGCAGGCCTCCCAGAGCTTCTGTGCTGGATGTACTAGGACGTACTACAGACTGTATATAGAGGAAGCACCGTCTGATCTCTGGACTCAAGTTTTTGATCCCAAAACATCTCCGGGTCCAAGAGGCTCTCCTTAAAAAAAGCAATCCACTAAATATTGCATCAGTAAATTTGATGGCGTCGTTAGCTTGATTAGCTTGGTCTGATTAGGGTGCTGGTTGTTGCTTTCAAAGTTTCTATCATAAAATAAAGCCTCAAAGATAAAGTTTCATGGCCGTCAGGTTTCAACTTTAACAGTCCAGCACCACCTCCTTGTCCAGTTGTCATTCCTGGCTCCAAAAAGGCCGAAAAGATGGCGTAACTTAATTAGTTAGAATATTTGCCCCCTGGTTTTCCAGCTTGCCAGCTCAGGGCTCTCAAATCTGATGCACTGAGCTCAAGCCAGCTACATGCAACTCTCCCAACTCAAGCCAGGGTTAACTGCTATTCAGTCCTCCCTCAGCCACTGGGGAGAAATTTACTGACTTTTAAGATAGAATTTGTAAGTACTGCTGGGGCAGAATAAGGTTTATTTCTTTTTGGAGAAAACCAAACCTCTCCATCAATGACAGCAGTACCTTTGAGCTGCATGAACATATGCAGAGTTTTCCTAGTCGAGCTTCAGGAAGCTCTAGTCTGTGAAGGAAAATGTTCAAATTATTTGGCAGCTCCCAACTTTGTAAATACAGTCACAGAAAGAATGATTAGACCACCTTGTTTTCTCCTTTTCTTATTCATTTTAAACTAAAAGTACATTTGTTTGGACAAACACAATCATAAAAACAAAAAATAGCTCATTTGAGTTTAATTTAAGAGCTGATATCTAACCCTTTTCCATGGTTTTCTTGATAATAACCTAAAACACTGAAGGTTTTACATCAATAGCTATGATGGCATTGTTTTTTTTCCTTTCTGTTGTAGCCACATGATACACACAGGATGTAATTCTTGATAAAATGAACAAGAAATTGGAGAAAACAAGGTGGTCTCATAGCTAAAATAACTGCACCTATGTGGTCTTTACACTGTTTTGGATAGAGAATTATTTCAGATTACACCGGTTTTAATAAGAAGAAATGTGTTGGAACAAAACTAAATTATTAAAATGCTTTGACAGTGACCACAGGTAAACACAAAGGCTTCATGGATGTTTTTCACTCTCAATTTCAGACTCGTTTTGCTATTTCACAACAAAAACAAAATGAGAACAGCTTTATTAAATAACTAAGTTATTACTGATAATCACTCTGATACTCAGATCAAATTTTGTTAGGGTAAAAATCGTGTGCAAAACTGAAGTCTAAACTGGAAAACCCTTTGTATAGCCTGCCAGCTAGCCCAATATCCTTACAGTTTTAGCCTAAATCTGAGCAAAGGCACAATGAATTCAGACATTTTACTTAAAGGTAGGGTAGGAGCATATTTTACTTTATTGCTTAAAATACCAATTGCAGCCAATTAATTTAATGCTCTAACACAGAAATAAAATATTTTAGTCACCTGTGGAACGGACAGGACTGAAAAAACACCATCCAATCATTTTTACTGACCTATTCTAAATGATTGGATGATGATCTGTCAATCAAACTCTACTGCCATATGTTCCTCCCCCTCCTGCGTGTTCCTGTGCTCTGGAGGCGTGGCTTCGGAGGGAAGTATGAAGAAAGGGCTTTGGACTAAATGCTCGGACCATTTTTCCAGGATCTCCTACCCTACCTTTTAGATCAAATTTGACAAAAACAAACCTGTTGTGCCAAACTGAAGTCAAACTTGGATCTAGCTACTTGGTGCATCTTGCAAGCTAGCATAACATACTAAACATTCTTCTCTAAATTTGAGCAAAGCCACAGTGAAATAACAATGCTACTTAAGACCAAATTTGTTTAGGACCAAACTCTTGCACTTGGACATCAAACTTGAGAGCCCTGCTAGCTACTTGTTGTATCTTGGCAGGTAGCCTAACATGCTAAAGATTGTAGCCTAGATGTTAGATAGCTTGTCTACTACGTGCGTTGACATAATGTCATATTTGAAACTTGTGTACATAACGATGAATTTGTCCCATACCTGGGCATGAATAATGCCCAGCACATCTGTCTTAGAGAACGCAAGTTGACTGAATTTTGACACCATTTTAATCCAGGCCACCCACACACAACCTCTGCACCACTACCCCTGCCCCCTCTGTGCCCTGCATGCCTGTTCTCCTCTCCGTGCCGGTCATTTCACTGCCATAGACTCGTTCTGCCTGGTTAACGCTCCCCCCTTCCCATGTCCCTGCCGCTGTGTGTTAAACGCATGCAGTTCCTATCGTTGCCACAGTGATGTTCGGCCTGGTCTGCGCCGGGGTCTACCTGGTGTGGCGCAACTGGCGGCGCAACTCCACCAAGAGCATGAACTTCGACAACCCGGTCTACCGCAAAACCACAGGCGAGGGCGAGGAGGACGAGATCCACATCGGACGGACTGACGCCATGGCGCACCACGCGCACCACCACCCGTACCCTCAGGGAGTGAGCGTGGGAGTGGTGGGAGCAGGAGGCAGCACCTGTCCTCAGTTTATTGCCCTGCCCCTCGGGGGCAGCATGCCAGACCCAGGGACTCACTGGTACACGGAGCAGCCCATGCTCTCCACCGCAAAGTGACCCACAGGGGCGACTTCCGCAGAAGATGGCCGCTCAGGCACACGCGCGCACAGTGAGGTCGAAGCTGACTTGGACTGAGTTTGCTGAAGGGACGAGCAACACATCATCAAATCCTGCAGCCATGTCCTATCCAAACCTTCTTTTAAAAAAACCACCAATACTGGTAATTAAAGACAAACACGATTCTTTAGGAAAGAAATGAGTTCCTTTTCTCTGCTGAAGATGAATCTATGTTTCTCCAGTAAATGCTGAGAATTGATACCGGAATGGATAACGCGCTGCTGTGCTCCCTGTAAGCTGGAAACTAGAGTTAAACTGGTTCGCTTTTGACTTTTTTGCATTGAGAACTAAGTGAGGTGTGTGCTGTGCGTCTAATACTTTGTGATGGGGCTGGTGGGAGATTCTGTTTCGTCCGTGATGTATTAATTTGGGCTTTGAGTTATTCCTGGTTGGCCGTGGAGCTCTGGGACAGCTGCTAAGGAAGGAAGGAAGGGCTCTGAAACTGGGACAGCCCGGGCGCTGATGGGACAATCTGTACAGGTTGGTGTTAGAATCAATCACAAACGTCATTACTGGAGTCGTCTTGTGTTGTATACTTTTTTCTTTTTCTTTTTTTTTGTGAATTGATCTTATTATTTAACAATCTGGTTCAGAGGCGAGCCTCTTGGGACGAGTTTTTGTAACATTTCATGTTGTGGTTGAACACAGTCGCTTTGACAGGTTGTGTTTTTATTTGTCCTTTAACACCCTTGAGGTTTAGCGAAGTGCAGCAGATTTACAGACCAGGATGGTCAGATTGAGACATACAGTATTTTTAGTTTCTCTTCTTCAGAGTGGATGTTTCACAGAAGCTCTTTCTTCTTTATTGTGGCTTGTTTAGATGTTAAATGGTTTGAGAGAAAAGCAATAGTTTGCAGCGATCACCCAGCTGCGGCGTTATTTGGTTGGCAAGAACCACAGAGTGTTAATAATTTCATTAGATGACCTGCTTTTAACTGTGACATGTGCACACATAAGTACACGTTGGGCGCTGCGATCGCAAACTCACGCTGTTCTACAGAGGACGGTGACGACGTGCATCCCCCCCCACCCCACCCCCCTCTCTCGCTTAAAACACATACAGCATGCATAACTGCTCCCCAGCTGACAAGGCAGCCATTCATTGTTTCATGCTAGATACACACATTGTACAGCTGATTCTGTGGCCTCCAGAGATGGCCGTTATCTGATGATGTAACCACAGACGGCGAAACTACGGCGCCGATGCAATGAGGTTGAGACCAACTAGTCCTGCTGGTGGACATGTTTCATGCTGGTTTTGACTCCCGTCCCAAACCTAAAAATTGTAGGTGTGTGAGTGTGTTCATTAATATGCATGTGTGCCAATGTTCATCCCACAGCCATATTTGAACTGTTTTGTACGCTCTTTGTTGCACAACCCTCTTAGAATGCCTTCTGTATTGCGTTTTGCATGGAAGAAGACGGCGTATGACGGAAGTGTGCATGTGTGCTGTGAATGCGTGCGCGAGTGTGCGACACCAGAAAAGCTCTGAGGGTGCTTTTTGATTCGTTGGTTTGTAAATATGTTTTCATAAACATTTTTGATAATGTATTATATGATTATGTAAAAGAACAACTGTACATAAGATTTTAGATAAAGTGTTGACAGGTATATTAATTTATTTGTACAAAGAAAAGCACTGTTTTTTTCCCTGATTGTATGAAATCAGAGTTATCCACCAAAGTGGTTTGTTTGGTTTGTGTTCTTACCGTGCATCCCTTCTTTGTGTGCAACCTTTCTTTCTTTGTTAACCCACACAAAACATGGAGAGCTCTCCTTAAAAAAAGTGTTGCAGCATTTCTTAACCTCGGTGATGAAAAGATTAATTTTTCTTTGTTTTGTTTTTTTCTTTATTTTTTGTGCCTTTTTGTTTACTTTTTCATTTGACATCACTGTTTTCCATGAAAAGAACAGGGATCAGCCGACTTCTGTACATGCAATGAGTTGTAATAAGACCAAACTGGTTCAGTTTTTTGATTTTCTGTAATGGATTACTTTTGAATATCTCTATATATTGATATATAAAATCTTACAAAAACAATCTGCTCGGTCTGTGACTTCAGTTTTATTATATACATTATTATGCTTGATAAAAATTATATACTAGTCTTAACTTTAAAGTAACAGAGTTGCTTTAAAGCTACGTTAGTTGTGTCACAGGATATATAATGAACCAAATCAGCCAGTGGCTTGGCTGGGAATTTCAGAGCACCACCTTCAGTCCCAGAAAGGTGAAGTCAGAAAGCCTGTATGTGCTACTCTAAATATTGTAAGAACCAATCATAACTTCCTGTGCCGGGTTTTTGCTTATAGTGTGAGGACCAATGAGACGAGAGGCACACACAAACTAAAGGAGAAAATGGTTAAAGCAAAGCCGAGCAAAGAACCGTAACTCTTAGCCATGAGCAAGCCAGGAAAGCTATGATAGCTCCGACTATGGAGAGAAAATAGACTCAATACTGTCACAAATTTGTAATATATTATTAGTAAACAAAAATTTGGGGTACCTACAAATGTACGTTCAAATCCAGATTCAAACATCACGTAAAATAGCTTCACACATCCGCATTACAGTCTGCACAAATATTAATACTTTACTCATGGAAATTTTTACCTCCAACATCACAGATGTGGTTCATTTTGTGTTCAAAAATGATCCTGTGCTTACTGGTTGTTAAATGCATGGGCAAGCATCATCTGACGCGTAACCGTCAGATCAACAATCGCCGTCAACAGTCAGCCGATGTCAACACTTGGCTGCTGCCGCAATAATTGGTCGTCGCTGTCAACAACCGCCCATTTCCGCAACAATTGTCGTCAACAATCAGCCACCACCGTCAACAATCGGCTACCGTCGCCGTCAATAATTATCTGCCACCGCAACAATCAGCTGCTATCAACAAGCAGCCTCCTCCACCCCAATGCCAAAAAACCTACTTAGGGGAAACCCTGCTTTACTATTCTAATCAGGGTTTGAATTACAGGCTTTTGGGGGAGCCTTATTTTCGGGCGTCCACCGCAACTTTGCAAGTCATGTGCATGCTCATGCATTCAAATTCTGGCTTTCTGTGACTCTTGGAAAAGATCATATACTCTGCCTTTAATGCGCGTAGGTGGGCCAGAAATATGGCTACTGCCAAAATAAAACTTCTGTTACTACTACATGCTGCTTGAATCATCAGAAAAGGGACTGAGAGTTCATCAAAAAACCCCGAAAGAAGCAGATCAGGTGGTCGTTATGGATGCTCGCAGCATAAAACAAACAATGCTGCTGTCCACCGTACTGAAGGATACAGAACGGATCACCTGCGTCGTTTGAAGGATCTAATTGATTAAATAACTGATTAAACAGAAAATGCTCATCATGCTCATCAACATTTCAAACTTTTTGGAAAAATTATATGTAACCTGGAAGTGGACCATTTTTAGGGCTCCTCCTTAGAGTGTCAGCTGAATGTCTTTAGGGGAGTTGCTCTGCTTTTCAGGGGAGCCGAGCTCCCCTTAGCTTCCCTGTAATTCGAACCCTGGTTCTGATGCTCCATGCAACTATTAACTTTCTCCTTTCAAGGATCCCTCTCTGCTTCAAACATTTACAGCTGAATAACCCGAATATTAGCGGTGCTAAACACAACGTAGCTGATTTAGGGCAGATTGGAGCCATATAAGTGTATTTATAGAGCCACCTTTAACTGAATGTAGAAATAGGTATTCGGTCTCACCTCCAAAACCATTTTAGGCGATTGGTGTTTTTTCATTTTTTTCAAAAACTTCTTAACAACAGTGTCGAGGTGCAGATACATTTTTATGGGACATATGGGATGATAAAGGTGTTGCTTATCTTATACTAGTAAAATGTGTAAAATGAGTACTTCTCCCTTAACTTATATTTTCAGATGTCACCATTTATAATCAAAATGACATTTCTCTCAGGCTCTCTGGCCTTGTAAACAAAAGCCTCAAATAAGTAGATAAGTCATCTCTATAGCAGATTAGATTATGTCATTTAAAGGCCATTAACCCTGAAAAAAAGAGAGAATTATGACAAATAACTACATGTTTGTTTTATAATGTGACAGGCCTGCTGACACCGCAGCTGGTTCACCCACAACTCTTACAGATTCCCATCCTGAATTGATTAAATCGACTGACTTCTCTCACTCACTGAGGACCCTTCACTCAACACTACAGCCCAGTAAAACAACCCGCTCTAGCTTTCAGTCTTCACGGTAAGTCTCTACAAGCTCTGAAAACCTCCACCAAGAAGGAGGAACTCCAAACATGTCAGCTGCTAATGTTTGCTAATTAAATAGAACCATGAAAATGTTCAGAAATATGTGTTACGACTTAAATAAACAACCGTTTTTATTTACTCGTGTCAGCCCCTCCAGACTCCTCTGCTGTGGCAGTAAATCCCAGACTGGCTGAAATGTGCTTTGCATTCATCCGCTGACCAGCTGATTCATCAGCAGACAGAAACACTGTAGTAAACAAATCCAGTCCATTATCATTATTAAAGTGAAGGAGGACAAATGCCTTTAAACTCAGCCTCCTTGTTGTACCAAACCCATTAGAGTCTTATGTAATAAGTACTTTTGTTTTTATTAGTCCTCTGATGCCTGCAGCAGACAAAAGAGGTGTCACAGATGTTCACTGCTGGACAAAGGCTGAGATGAGCCCATTTATTCACTGTGACATTCGGGTCTGTTTGGGTGGGGGATGGTGAATTTACTCCCATGCATGTGTGACTATGAGCTCACCAGGTATGTGTTTCCTATTCAGAATCTTTTATTCAATGCATCTTTTCCTTTCTGACCTTGTTTTAATGTGTTTGTGCGTTGATCCGTGGTGATTGTGGTGATCAGTGATACTTGATGAATTGTTTCCTTTTCCATCTATCCATCTTGTTTTCCCTGTGATATATATATATATGAATATCTATACATCTGCTCAGGGTCATTGCAGCAGGACAGGCTGTAAGAAATCCACAGGGGGGAAAACAAGATGGCTTTGCAGTCCTTCGTCTCTTCCTTGTCTTTTCTCAATCCTTTTTGTCTTATCTCAAAAGCACAAGTCCTTGCAGCAACTCTAACCCCTTAGCCCCCCTCACAGTTTCCCAGGATTTCAGAGGAACAGAGGCCAGCCAAACAAATCAGCTTTCACAACCGACTGCCACACAGCTGGTTTGCAGGTGAATCTGACGTCCCTGCTGGAATTAGCACAAGTCGACGTCTGTCACACTTGAAAGGGATTAGATGTAATCCCTCGGATATGCTCCTTTTAACATCCCCGATTTCTGTATACTGTTGCTTTCTATTATGTTTGATCTTTGCCGGCATTAGTGGTGGTGACATGGAGGAGCTCTGCCACCTGCTGGTCAGATGTAATACTGCAGATACAATGATGAATGACTTATGTTTGCTGGATTAATGCAGAATAACCTGTTTTCTGTCTTTTTTCTTTATTAAAATACAGACAGTTTATACATCAATAAAGCAGTTGCTAGTGAGTGAAATCAACATCAAAAATAATCTTTCATGTGTTCGGCATGCAGGATGGGAGAAGATTTCTGCAGGATTTTCTTTTAAATGGTTCTGAACTGCTGCAAAAATACAATTTTATATACATTAAATGTCCCTTAAAACAAATAAATGTTATTGTTTGATATTTTTTCTTATTATTGCTAACATATTCTTGTGAAAAAAACAGAAACAATTTAGAATAAATACATTTTTGCATTGCATAGTTTGCAGAGCTAAGCTGCTTACAAGGATGTGCAAAGTTCAAGGGTAACTAATACCATCAACAATAAGGAAAACAGAAATCAGCACATTCACTGTGTAGTGCATCAACAAACCAGCAGTCGTCAAAGTTTGAACTCACCGGATACAGTTTCATTTTAATACTCATGCAGCAGTCAAGAATTCAGCAACGACGTCATGACAGAAACCGCTCAGTCAAAGCCATGAGTGTGAGAGAAGAAGTTTCCCCCAGTTTTTCAGTTTTTAAAGAGCTCGAGCTTTAGCGTGGGCCTGCAGCAGGGCGGCTGTGTCAGTGTGGGAACCTTGCATGGCGATGGAGAGAGCAGTCTGACCCCGCTGAAAGACAGGAGAGAGAAAAAACTATGATTGGCCAGGTTTTTAGCTAACTGCTAACAAACTGTATTTAGCTACAGTGTGGGTGTTGAGCATTTTGTTCTTGTATTTTAAAGGTGCAGTTTGCGACAAAATCAAAGTTCACCGATGGAAAAATGTAATATATATAATTAAAAACTGTTTCTACTGGTATTTAATCACTTTTCTAAAATAACTGTTGTGTTTTTATTCTCCTAGAATGATCCATTTATATCTACTTCTTGTGGACAAGCTGCCATATTTGTGCCATCATTTTTGCTACGGTGTCTCAGAATGGACAAACTTCACTCTGCGTGTGAAGTGAGAACCTTCTGAGCTTTAAAACTGCAGCACCGGTTTTGTTTGATAGGTAGAGCAGTGGTTCCTGACCTGGGGTCCAAACTTTTGAACATTCACAGCCATTGTGATTAACGTCCACACATTGTCCCCATTTTAAGAAAAAAAAAGTCAAGCTACAAGACTCAGCCAGAAAACAGGCTTTATGGTGAGAATCTCACTTTTGAAAGTGTAAAACCAACCATGGTTTCAGCTCGGGGTGGGGCAGGAGAGTCCCTGGCTTCTTAGAATTTGCATATAGGGGGTCCTCAAGGAAAACAGGTCCGGAATCACTGTGCTAGAACACCGTTTGGGATGCACAACGCCTTAAAAGGCGCCAAAAGTATCTACATAGAGTGCAGTTAAAGCTGCACCTGAGGCCACTGGATCCACCGTCCATTCCCAACTGTGTTTGGCATTTGAAGTCATTTATAGAGCTCCGGACGTCACGTGGATCAGAAGTTGCTTTTTGATCTACAGGGAAACTAGATAGATTAAATATCTCTGACCCTCATCATGTCCTCCGTATACTTTTTAAAACTTTTGAGGCGATCGGAGTTGACTTGTTACCGGACCTGCGGTTCCCCCACATATTCAAATACTCAATAGCCTACATTTTTCTTCATCCTACTCTGGATAATCCCTAAAAGCCTGGAGGGATATAAATGGACGAAATCTGTTTTTGTCAAGGGGATTCAGATCTGGAGTCTTCCTGTGAAGGATTACGCTGTTGTCACTTTGCGTCGTGTTTGCTTGTTGCTATGTGAGCAACGGGAAGCACCGCAAAATCCACACCATAATACCAGGTCTGACGTGCACTTAATGACGCTTGGTCATCCTTTAGGAATCGTCATAAAAGCATGTAAAATAAAGAAGATTTAATGTTTAGGAAATGTTGGATTCTGCAAAGGGTTAGGTTCACATGGCCCAAACACCTCAGTTAAGAGTTTGGATTCCATGGCCGGCAGCTGCTAGTTAAGTCCTATTGTCATATAGACCTCAGTTCCGTGTTTTAATGCATTAGTGTTTTTACATATAAAGATAAAATGCTTAAAATTTGCACCAACAGCAGCTAAGGTTAAGATAACACCCTCTTAGCCAAACTGGTTGTCTGCAAACTCTCAACTGAGGTCTCTGGGCAATCTGTGGGTGAACGGATCGCAAACAGAAAACACAGTTTAATAATCATTCCCTGCACACACTTTCCACTAGCTTTTTTTTTTTTCTTCAAAAATCAGTTAACCGCTGTCACTTGCTGGGCTCCGTGGGATTCTGTATCTGATATGAAGTAGTCGCTGCCTAAGCAGAATCCGTTGCTTGCGGGGTTCCACCGCTCTGTTTTCTTCTTATTGCTGGCGCATCTGATGACCGTTATCCTTCAATCTCTACGTCCTGGATCT
>JBBBVU010000008.1:3904855-3915499 GCA_037177055.1 Atherinosoma microstoma
TAGATAGATAGATAGATAGATAGATAGATAGATAGATAGATAGATAGATAGATAGATAGATAGATAGATAGATTTTAGAGTTGCAGTATACATCACATACTGGTCACAGGGATGATAAACAGGCCCCCGGGGGGACCCCACGCTACATCGTCTCGTGCTTTGCGTCACGAGGGATTACAACTGGGAGCGTACTAAATCTGACTGGCATTAAAATTGAAGTAATCTGCGAGCAACCAGGCGGGGAGGGGTGGAAGTTCACCCTTTCACTGCACTTATTTCAGGTTTTAAAGTCCCAGCAGGACGCGGCGGTACTGTAGCTTTAAGACCGACATCTGACGAACTAGAAGGAAAAGTCGATGGAGGAAGCAGGAAGTTCGCCAACCAAGACGAGAACCCCGAGCATATAAACAATACCCAGAGAGTAGAGCAAAAGCTCCAAAAAAGAAAAAGTTCTACACGTTTGTCGCAATGGCAGGGATTAAAGGTATCATATTTAAGCATTGACGGGTCGGCTGAGGGTTAAATGTTGAAGTTTTACAGTCGCCCTGCTTTAAAAAAAGTTTGTTAGCTTTGTTTGTAACATGTTTAAAGCATTTGCTGAATCATTTCGAAACTTATTATGTCGACAGTCAGAGCAATTTGAAGACATTTAATCCCACGTTTGAAGTTTTAAACTACTTTAAAGTTATTGCTGGTTTAAGCTTATCTGTTAGCCTGTAACTATAGCAACATTATAGCCTAGCTCGTTTCACTTTAGCTTCTTATTGTAGCTTGACAAATAACGTCTTTGTTTATGTTGTGCAATAAATATTAAGATATCTAATATTTTGCCTTTTTCCAGCATTGGTCGGTTTGTCATTTAGCGGTGCCATTGGGCTGACATTTCTCCTACTGGGCTGTGCACTGGAACAGTACGGGTGAGTTCTTGTGTTGACATTATGAAGACATACAGGAAATGATCTTTTTTTTTAGTGACTGAACTACAGATTTAAAAATCTGACAAGACTATTGAACTTTTTGATTAGCAACAATATTTTGGGGATGAATTGATCGTGTACTCCTGTTAGTCATAGCTGTAAAATATGTCTCTCGGTATCATTGCTCATGGTTCAAACGAGCTACATAAACAATAATAAAGAACAAAGTAGGAAGTTCACCCTTACAAGATACAGGTTTTATTCAGTTAATGCAAGGATGTAAAGTAAAGCAAACATTATAAAACCAAAACATACCAGGGAACAGTGCCATTTATTGCCAGGTAGTCACTAAAACAAAACAAAAAAAAAACACAAAATATTACAAAATAAACTACTTGACATTTGTAAAGCAGCCATGTTTCATCATAAAACAGCACTCCTGTAGCTAAACGGTGCTCGCTTGCAGACAAGCACCCCTAAGTCTGAGCACATCTCATCTTTTCTGGCTTCACTTCACTGGCTTTCTGTGTGATGCAGAGTTTATTTTAAAATTCTTCTTTTAATATATAAATAGATCCTTGAATGGATTAGCACCACCCTATCTCTTTGACCTGCTTCTGCCCTACACTCCTTACTCCAACTACCCTGACAGGTAGTTGCAAGTTTGATTGGTGGAGGGTATATTTCTTACCTATAATAGATGTACAGTTGGTGGTATCGGCTAGTTGGTGAGATGGAAACAAGGGGATCAGGTTTTCGCTGTGGAACCAGGCCTCCTCATTTACTCTTCCTCAAACCCACTTTATTTTCTTTGGCTTTTAACACTAATTGAAGTATTTTATTTTGTTGTTAGTCATTTTATATTTTCTTTTTTGCTGTGCTGCACTTTGGTCAATGTGGTTGTGTTTAAAGTGCTTTACAAATGAAATTTAATTGGGTTGGAAGGAGCTTTTTATCATTTCTTCTTCTAATCAGTGCAGATGCAAAAGAAAACCGCCAGGTGCCACTTTTTACACTTTCATTTTAGCTGGCACTCCATCAGAAAGCTTATGAACCTCAGAACGAAAACCAGCACTTCATTCTCCAAAGTGCTCTTTTCCACATATGAGGGATGTAACTGATGAAATTGAAAAAGATCAGGAGAAATCGGCACAGCAGAGGCCTATCATTTAGTCGCTTGCTCTGGTTAATGGCTAGAATCTACAATCCCCTGCCCTTTAAACCAACCCGTCTTTAAAATGAATGCACAGAGTATGTAATGAAAGCTGTCAGTAAGACGGTTTTAACCTTGGCCCTCAAAACCAAGACAAATTACATAATGGGGTGTTATAATAAGAACTGGAAACCCCCCTAAGTGCAACGTAAGACATCGCACCTTTTTAGATGTATGACTGCTGAGCACGTGTAGCTTTAACTCTGTTTGTTTTGGGGTTTTTTTTGCAGGGTTTACTGGCCGCTGTTTGTCCTGATTTTCTACGTATTGAGCCCCATCCCCACCTTCATATCCAGACGCCTCAGTGATGACACGGACTCCTCCAGCAATGCCTGCAGAGAGCTAGCCTACTTCTTAACAACCGGCATCGTGGTGTCAGCCTTTGGGCTTCCCATCATCTTAGCCCGAACTAGCACGGTTAGTTCTCTTTGCTTACGTTACACTTAGCGATATGTATCAGAACAACGATTAAAGAAATAGATTTTGAGCCGTTTTAAATGAAGTTGTTTCTCCTACAGATCCAGTGGGGGGCCTGCGGTCTGGTGATGACGGGAAACGCTGTCATCTTTCTCACCATCCTCGGCTTTTTTGTGGTGTTTGGTGGCGGGGACGACTTCAGCTGGGAGCAGTGGTAGAGTACTTTTGGTCAGATGGGTGGGTAGGTGGTCGGTCTGACGAGCGGACGGCAGACAGAGGGGCACATTTTGTCCTACACTCACTGGGGGATGATGCTCGTATAATTAAACCTAAACATACCGGAGAGATTAGGTTTAGTAGACGGCACTCCGTACCTTATTAATGTGCCTTATGTGTGGTACCAGGGGACACTGATGCCTACACCTCTGTTATGCACCATCACTATCCATCATATCCACTGTATGTTAGCTTGTTTTGCCCTAGTTTGAACCCCCTAAGCACCCTCTCTGCTGCAGCTATCCTCTACATCATTATGCCTCAGTTAATCAATATCTTAAAGGGATCCGAAAGAGTAACTCTGTAATGTGAACTGCAAAGCTTACCGCATTATCTGTCTTCACTTTTCAAGGAAGGAATGGCTGTACTGAAACTTGGCTTACTTATTTTGCTAAAGTGTAAAAAGAACATGGCAAGTTGCCATAAATCTGTTCCTTTTCACAGTTGAGATGGAGGGAAAAAAAAGGCAAAAATGTGTTGATATGCTTTGTTTGTTTTATCATTTTGCCTTAAAACTTCAGATGCCTTCCTTTTTGGTTCTGGTGCAATTGTTTACATTTTCACCAAAGATGATTTTAGTCTGCGACTTAAGGAGCTTATTCACCGCTGAACTGTAGCTTTTGATTAGTGCTATGCATCCTCAAGAGCCAGTCTGAGCACCAGCTTTGGATGAGCTCATTTTCAGATTCCCATTCATGACAAAGAACTTAAGAATCGTAACCACAGATCATATTATAATCCCTATTTCTGCAAGCACAACTCTGTCCATGTGGAGCGCATCGGTTGCTAACTTATTCATAAATCCCTGCCCTTCATAAATATATGTTTTATTAGCAGAAAAATCTTTAGTTTTATCATCGGGGGGCCACTGAGATCTGTAACTGTAAAATATTGCTGTAACCGATTAATAATGAAGTCCTGTGGTTTGTTTTTGTCATATACTTTTGTAAAAAAGTACATCTACTATCAAACAATTTAGGATTTCTTTTACACCTGCCCCATGTCCGCATTAAATGGGAAAAATATATTTTATGTACGTAACTGACATCTTAAACATGTTCTCAAGGAAGAATGTCTGTTCTCTATTGTGACTCCTGTATCCACACTAAAGAGGTCTTAAGACCTCTCAAAAGTTATTTTATAAGCTCCTGACTGCATTTTTTTTTCTAATATTGATTAAATCTTTCTATGTAGCAACCTTACTGCTTGTCTTTATTTTATTTAGTTATTCTTAATTAAAGAAATGGACTTGATGAGCAAAGGGGAATTAATTAAGTATCAGATGGCAAACTGTTGAAATGTTAGACGTGTCGTAGAGAAAGGTGTGGTCGACCTCTCCAGAGATCAGCATGAATGCATCGGGTTGTTGTGTTTGTAGCCTGGCAACAACTGAGCTGACGGCAGGTAAACACTGAGTGGACGACCTGGACAGAAAACTCAGTTTCTTCCCAGTAACATGTTCAGGATTACACCATCTGTTGTCAACAAGCGCTGCTATCCCTCCTGCTCCGTGTAGTTGATAACTGGGCTTCCATCGCTCTTCTTCATTTCATATTTCAGAAATATGTCGAGAAAATGCAGGAAAAAAAAGCTGATATGCTCAGATGTGTTTTTGTTGTTGTTGTTTTGAAGAAAGCAAAACACAATTCTAGGGGAATGGAAGCAACTTTTTAATTTGTCTCTGACCTGCTATAGATCAATGGATTCATTCTCTAGGTTTACTGGTCTGAACTGGGAAATGAGGAACTCAAATACTGACCAAAGTCTTCCCATATATACAGTTCTGGAAAAAAGAAGAGACCACTGCATAATGCAACCATGAAGGAAAAGAACTACCTAGGCAGAATGGTGCATGCAGCTTCTCAGGTATCTGGGGGGAAATTCAGCTCTTTCCTTGTAGACCAAACCACATCCTCTGCACCATGAATACAAGTTTCTTCCTTCTGGCCTCCGTCTATCTTTTCCCTCAGTGACTAATAACTGACACAAGTTTTCCTTTGTGCCTTCTTCCATCGGGGCTCTGAGTGGAAGAAGCAACCGCACCGTGCTGCTGCTGTTCTGCATCCATACTTATTTATCTGTACTTAAAGATACAGCTTTGCCTTATTTTTCTGTAAACTGAGGACATTTATTTCTCTAAATTTCCAAATAAAACAATTGTTCTTCATAGCAGGGATTCCCAAACTATCTTACCTATCTCTTCATGCAACTACCAAAAAGCTGTGGACCCCTCATGTGTTGAATCCTGTCCTTCTATAAAGCCAAAGTTAACTATCACCTTGCTTTTTTCCTTCATAGGGCCGAATCATCTGCACTGGGATGTTTCTAATGTTTCATGAATGTGACGGTGCAGGAAAAGTTAAGGTTACCTGGATGAACCACTCCACTAATGTAGCTCCACCAGCTCACTGACCTCACTAAACCACACAGTACATGGATGAAAACTGACTTGATGCACAAGATGTTTTATTTTTGAGGTTTATGTTTTGAAATATTGTTTATAGCAGGTTTCGATTACTCCCTTTTCATCACTTTGGGATCCAAAAAAGCCGATTCCATGTAAAAAAAAAAAAAAAAAAGTCTAAATGATTAAAAAGACTTTAGCTTATACGTCTCAACTCATCTCTGTGTGGACATGGCTTTAGTTCTAACAATCACAGGCTATGTTCAATCAAAACCTTGTGGACTCCTCCATTGGAGGGTCAGGGACCCCAGGATGGGAACCACGGCTTTCTATCATAGTAGCAGAATGATGCTGTGTTTGCAGACTTGATGAATTCAAAGAAAACAAATCCCCTGTTATATTTTAAACTCAATGGCTACGGTTACATGATGTTTTGTAATTTGTAATTAATTATTCTAAATTGAATAATTTTGAATTAAAATATTCTCCTTCAGGTTTACATGGAAATAATGATTATGAATTAAGGTTTACATGGAAAACACTTTTAATTAATTTCACTTCCTGCTTCTTTGGAAACATGGAAGACGACATATTAAGAACCATTTCTGATTGATTTTTCATTCTAGTTTTGAAGCAGCAGCTGGACACCAGCATACAACTTCACTTTCAAGTGCGTAGACTCGGCTACAGTCCAAAGCCAGCGCATAATATCTGCGTCATGACGACAGGACCTAGAACGAGCATGTGCAGAATAACTTTAAGCGAAATGAAGGTATACATGATGGGAGGGTAGGACTGGGACGATATGCTCTCCTCCCGATTCCATTCTTTTACGATTTTTTTGGGTGCCAATTCGATTTAAATTGCGTTTTTTTGATATTGCAGATTTCTGTGATTTTTTTTTTTTGTTTGCTTTTTTTTTTTTACCCCAGACCATGTGAAATTTTTTTAATCATACTACCATATTTAACATATTTCCCCCAAAAAACTGCACATCACATTTGAGTGAGTTTTTAAGATGAATTCAGCAGGAATATATTTGAACCAGCTGAAAATGAAGCAGTTAAATTTGGAGAAAACACAACAGCCAGACCATCATTCTGCTGCTATAATGCCCAACAAGACAAGTAGAAAATGAAAAAAAGTTTGAATTTTTTTCTTTTGAATTTTTTGTTTTTAAAAATCGTTTTTTTAACTGAAAAATCGATTTAAAAATCGTCAAACTAAAAATCTCAATTTATATGAATCCATTTTTTTCTCCCACACCTAATAGAGGAATTATTTAATTAGGAATTAAAAGGGGAATAAACCATTAATGATAACAATGTTTTGAATGAAGAACATTCAGAAATCGGCACACAGATGTTTAGCCCAAATGTGGCCCACATGCAGTTGTGTTTGGCCCATTTCTGGCCCTGACTTATGGCCTTGACTTCACGTGGGTGTTGCTGCCAAAACTCAGCCATATGACCACCACATGTGGCCCACAGGGAAACTACTGTTATCTGTGTTCAGGCTGTCTCCTCATATTTGGTCCACTTCTGGCCCACACAACACCTGCCAGTGTCGAAACTGAGCCATAAGTGCCGAAGGTAGCGCAGATTAGGCCCTAACGTGAGCTCTCTGGGTATTTGATTAATTAACCCTGATTTGTAACTACAACTTCAATGGGTTTTGGTGTTTTGGGCAACTTTCTGTAAACCATCAAACAACTCAGCTTTGCTTGATGGTTTTTGTCCATCCATCTTCCTTTTGATGCCATTCCAGAGGTTTTTAAAATGGTTCAGGTCTGGAGATTGAGCTGGTCATGACAGGGGCTTTATGTGGGGATCCTCCAGCCAGAGCTTGATTCCCCTAACAATGATGTTCCGCTGAGTTGGTGAACAGTCTTAGCAAAAGGAAGCAAATGTGTTTTTAGGCTATAGACACATCGGTCCAATTCCAGCCTTGCTAAAGCCCCCCCACCAGATCATCAATGATCTTCCTCCATATTAACACCTGGTGGAGACACTATGAGGCCACTCCAGGTACTCCAGTCCTCTACAGTCCAGTTCCTGAGGTCTTTTTCAAACCACAGCCTCACTGGTCTTTGCTTGTCCCTGATGAAGGTATTTTTTCTGCCAGTAGGTGCCTGTTTCCAACTGAAATTCAACCCAGTCTGTTTGCCACCATGTTTGATGGTCACTTGATATCAACCTTCATTTCTTGTGCTTGTGAAGGAATTAAATTTCTGGTAGATATACTCAGTTATTCCTGAAGAAGCTCTCTCTGCTTTCCTTTTGTGGATTTCCATCCACAGTTGCTGTCTTTTTCCAGTGCAAACAACTACTTCTCGTACTGAATTACAATGTAGCTCATACTGCCACCCTCTGGTAACACTATGTAGCCTAGTTTATTCACTTTAAACCAGTCAATGTCTTGATTCACATTGCTTTTTTTGAAACCTTTTGAAATATCTTTTAAACAAAGAAACCCAACTTCTGTTTATGTGAGTCCACAACAAGTTCCTGCAGCCATATCTGGACACATAATGCTGCTTTGCTGTTATTAGCCAGCCAGCATGTCCATGTGGGGCCCATTAGGGTTCAATTTGGGCTGCAGATAAGGATCCAAGTGAGTTTGTCCGCAGTTACCATAGCAGCCTCACCCGTGTTTGTCCATAAGGGTTTTAAGTTGGTTATGACTACGGGTGGGAAAAAAAATATCAATATACCGGCATATTGCGATATTTCATGTGCTGATATTGTATCGATATTCAAAAGTAGGATATCGATTTATTTTTTTTATGGAAAAAAAAAATCCCCCCCCCCCAAAATCCAGTTTTTTCCACAAAAAAAAAAACCAAAAAGCGAATTTTTTTTCAATTTAAAAAAAAAACCCCAAAACAATATTGTTTTTAAATGAAAAAAAAATTAACATTTTTCTTTACAAAATATCTTAAAAAAATAAAAAGATTTAATCAACAATTTGCTATGTATGCAAACATTAACAGTGGAGATTAATTTTTATGTTGCATCTAAACTTGACTTTTTTTTTGTTAAAGTTAACATGAAGAATCCGAAGCACTTTGATTTTAGATTTATTTAGATGTATATGCAAAATGGATAACGGTAAAAGTGTTATATTTTCATTCTGCACCGAGCATGCTTTCTTTTGATAAATACTTTGAAATAAAAAATTTATATTTTATATATGTATGACCATTGTTTATATATTTGTTATATACTAACCTACATATGTTTTATATTGCACTTAAGGGGTGGTATGTTTGAATACACAGTGATAACTATTATAGATCTTTACTGATAAAGCCACATTTTTTATTCATCTTGTACATAAAGAGTAAGTGTTTTTATTTCGTCTATAGTTAAATGTAGATCCTCTGTTGTCATTCAGTAAGTTGATGTCAGGCGTATTACAGGTTTGAGTTTTTACTTTACCAGGACAGTTTTCTTACAATTAAAGAAAAATCGCAATGTATCGTCTTACTTGCAGTATCGCGACATATCGTGTTGTTGCCCCTGTATTCTGATACATTTCGTATCTCCAGATTCGTGCCAATACACACCCCTAGTGCTGGGTTTCAGCTGGAGCCCAACTTAGTGAAGGCCTATGTATTTTTATTTTTTTTTTAAATATGGGCCCTGCTTAAACTTGCCCTGTTTATGCCCATCCCCACTTATATCTACACTTACACCCCTTATAGGGCTCATACAGTCAGCCCATATGGGTTTCACATATGAGGCCCATGTAACTGAAACAACATGGGACCTGCAAAATTTGCCAAGTTCAAGCTCATACCCACTCAGTACCCATATAGCCCATATTTAACCCTTGTGGGCCCCACATGGACATGCTGGCTGGGTCCTGCTGTGTCCTCTTTAGCTCTCCAAGCTCAACCTTGCCTGTGAGCTTACATTCCCCCCTGATGATTAATGGGAAGAAACAAGTTAAACTTCATCTTCTTTACTCTCCATTTGACTCCTGCCCCACATCCTTAACGTCTCCTCTTCAACAACCTCCCTGGAGACAAAGAAGATTAACCCTCTGTCTGACTGACAAGAGCACTAGTTGTGAAACAAAGTTGTTTTGCATGTTTTACCCATTAAGCCCATAATTTTCACAGAAAAACATTTTCCTGTCTATTTTATTATTTAAAAATACACTGTTATTGTTACTGAGCAGGCTCATGACATGTGAGCAAGCTGCATGACAAAGGATTGATAAAAGCTTTCATTATCTATTCAGGGTTAAATGGGGAGTGATAGTAATCAACCATGCAGCTGCACACAAATTGAGGGGTTTTATTTCTATCTCTGTTCACATGTGCCAGGAACACAGTGAGGCAGCCTCGCCAATTTGTGTATGAAAAAGAGTGCTTTTCCTCCACAAACAAAAAGATCCAGCTCTCTGCCGATTAATTATTTTTCACACGCATAACATCTGTGCTGTGTGCCTGCAGTGTTTACATTTCACAAGTGGGAGGGCTCAGCATGTACGAGATAACGTCTCACTAATGAGTCAAAGTCTGTGCCGGTGTTTCTGTGAGGGGAAAAAAAACAACTTTGAAGAAGAATAAGACAGATGATATGTGGAATATACACTAAACCATCACTGTATTAGGTCCACCTTTTTAACCGCTTTTAATCAGCCAATCACGTGGCAGCAACTCGATGTGTTTAGTCATGTAGAGTAAAAAGGACTTGCTGAGATTTAAACTTGGTGATCATTTCGGATGTGTTGCTAGTGGCATGAATTTTTTGTGATAACTCTTCTTTTTAGTCAAATTTTTTAAATCCATTGTTTCCCCCCCCTTATAAAAGACATCTTTTATACTCCGTTGATGCATTTTTGCACCCTTTGGTGACCTTCATGGTCAAAAATATCCTCGCTGAAAAACTACTATAAAATCATCACTCAGCATTTTTTCTTTTTTCATAAATCCCTTAAACCACTTCAGACCTGCTCATAACTGCCAAACATTCAGTCATTTTTGGGGTTTTAACCATTTAAATGCCTATTTGAATTTTCAATTACTCCCATTACAAACACCTATTTTCAATAAAACACAAAGTATTGGGTGGGTGTTTGGTGGCGATTAGAGTCGTGGATATGTCAAAGATTAACAACAAAATTTATTTGACTGAATTAGTATTTTTCATGTCGTATCAGACACTCCTTCTGGTGACTTTTGTGGCCAAAAATGCCCCATTGACTTCCATTAAAAGAACATATTTAAATCCCACAGTCATGACAGTTATTCTTTAAGGTCAGAGGAGAATGGGCAGACTGGTTGGAGATGAACTCAAATAAGCACTAGAATGGATAACCAAGATATGTAGAATATCATCTCTGAACACACAACACATCCAACCTTGAAGCAGATGGGCTACAGCAGCAGAAGACCACACCGGGTG
>JBBBVU010000008.1:3916655-3939715 GCA_037177055.1 Atherinosoma microstoma
AGACGTGTGCTCTTTCGATCTCAAGTGCCCCCCCCCACACACACACACACACACACACACACACACACAAACACAAATATATCATTTCATTATTTGAATAAAAATGATAATACACACAAAACCCCTCGTTTATACTGTTTTAATCATGGTTGCATGCTAACCATTAAATATACATGGTTGACATGAAAATAATACCAGTTTAATCAAGTCCTGCTGCCAAGATCAAGATTAACTTTTTAGTCTCATGAAAGGAATTTTGTCTTAATGGCTGCAGCCATTAAGTGATGAACAATCAAATACACGCATTCACCATCAAACATAAAAAATAGTGCAGTAGATTCAAATTATGTACATTGATGCAATAGAACTATATATAAAAGGAGGAGGATAAAAAATGATTACATAAAGGAGCAGATAAGAAGATAAAATGACAAAATAGAAATAAGATAAATAGTATAAAATAAACAGTAATCTTAAAAAAGCAGGATCCTTTATCTGTCCTATTTGACACCTAATTGACAGAGGGACAAATTAGTGTCTAAAAGGTTAATGTAGTTTTAGTCTTTGAGGTTCACTAGGTCACATCACTACATAACAAGAACCATTTTTCAGTATTTGCTACCACAGTAAGGTTAAAAACCACAGGGTGATTCACGTTGTAAGCCAACTACAAATAATGCAAATGACTGCATTATTTGTAGATGTAGGGGGGGCTTTCAAATCAAATCTTGCTCGGGGCCCCATGACGGCTCGGACCGGCCGTGAGAGAGTACAACAAAAAGTTGCAGCTTGAACTGAACTCTTGTTATTTAATAAAACCTTATGAATGAGTTTCAGAAGCCTTTAGAATAGCGGACATAACGTCTATTTATAGAAACAATCATCTTAAACACAGGAAGGGAGTCGCTGAAAGACAGAGAGCCGGAGGGTGGTGGCTTCACACGGACACATATCCATTCTCTGGATGGAAATCCATGTGGGAAAGGGGCTAATGGATGCCGCCGGGCAGCGAGAGGGACTGTGGAGGCGAGAGGTGCGCGCGCGCTGACAAGTCATTGGTAAACGTGAGGATTTACGTCGTCGCAGTTAAAGCCAATCGATGTCCTCGCGGAGTCGTGAAGGGGAACGAGCGCGAATGGCACAAATGGAAGCTGATAAAAAGGGGGGCGCGTGCATCTGAAGCAACGGTATTGAGAGTTTGCGTATGGGGCGGACGGTAAACCGCAGCAGCAGCAAAGCAAAGCAGCTCGTCGGAAAGCGGAAACAGACCCAGAAACGGTAAGACTTCCAGCTGGCAGATGTTACATAAATACTCCTCAGCTCCCAGATAAAGAGAAAATAATTTAAGTCGCATTAATCGAGCTTATCCGGGGTCTTAAATGTGTGTTAGCCAAATGTTATTTTGGTCCCTAGCTTGAAGCCCAAGCGACATTTTTTTCCCCTGCTTGTTTTTTATTTATTTAAAGTTTTGATAAATAGAAACAAGCGTACTCAGCGCTTTAGTTGGACAGAGGTTTGGCAGAGTAATTGCTCATGCTGTCCAGGTGGCAGGTTTCCGTCATTTGAGCCGTACAGAGGTCTGTTTTAGGGAAACATTATCTCCGGTGAAACGTCTTGAGTTGCACCGAAAGATCTTCTGAATGAGCTAATCACGCAGGTTTCCTGTCTGAGATGTAGGCATCTGTCTTCCCTTCTGGCTGTTCGTGTTAATGCCTGTGTCCTAACCTGCACCAATGTTTGAGATCTAATAAGGCAAACTCATTACCAGTCACAACTCTTTCTTTTGCATTTTGTTTTGAGAAGTTTGAAAAGAGCTTTAAATGCACTTAAGTTTAGGGATTCCAGAGATGTGGGAAATGAGAGAAAGGGAGTATTTGGATAAATTGTGTAAACCCACAGTAAGGGAGGGTCTATATAAACAGTGTCATAAGCTGATTCAGAATCAGTCCATTTTACAATGAAGTTCCAGTCAAATGAGTTTTAACTTAGATGCCAAGATAATAAATAGCACTAATCAGGCTCATTGTTTTGCACTGGTGGTTAAACCAAGATGATGAATCTACAGCTGTTTTATTTTGTGTCTCACTTTCACCAGTAGTGCTATTTTGTAAATGTTTTGAAACCTTCCAAGCTTTGATTAAAGCTACCACTGTTTCTCAGCTCATAATGATTAATGGGACATATTCTGCTGCATGTTGACGGGGTGGGGTGATGTACAGAGAAACCTAAAGTGTTTCACTCTTGCAACACTGTGTCAGTGATGGGCTATAACGCGTCATTGTTTGTCACAGAGAGAAAATTGGAAAATCATGTTAAAACAAAACTATCCAGATGGGTATTTGTAGCTCAGACGTAATGCTTGCCTTTATTTCTATTGAATTATACTATTTAATTAAAAGGAAGGAGTGAATATATACTATGTAATTGCATTATAAGATGTACTATGACCTTTGTCTGGTATTGTATTTTAAAAAACATTTTAACTTTGATCTCATGTTTTTTTTCCCCTCTCTTTAATAAAGTTAACAAGTCTTAATGTTATTCTCAATGTTAAGACAAAGGTTTATATGGAGAACTCTGCCATTTTACATGAGCTTAATTTCAATTTGTGGCTGGAATATTGTGTTTTCCTACTTTTCTAAGTAATTAGTTTCTACAGCTGCAACCTCATGAATCTCATTTAATTGGATCCAGTTCACTTTTTACAGACACTTTGCATCATTATGCTACACTTCTGAAATTCAGCAGTATTTCCCTCTAAGCCTAATTCAAAGCGTTTGTGTACTCTGTGCCCAGACATGAGGTATGAACCGGCCACAGAGCTTTTATTCTCCGTCTGTGCTGAAACAACACCGCTCATCCAGCTGCTTTCTTTTGAAAGGGATGCCAGGCTGATGACTCAGTTACTGGCTGCTTGGTGGTGTTACTGCCGCTGTGGTCACTATACTGACTTCTATGTCGCTGAATGTTGATGTTTGGCTTCCAGAAGATGAGTACATGCTAGTCTGTGCAAGGCTTTTCAGTGTTTGCAGATGGTGTGTCACACTGTGAGCAGTGATGAAAATCTAGCAGGCGTTGAATACAGAGAGCATTTTCTGTGTGCAGCTGATTGTGTCCAATGTAAAGCTGAACAGAGACTTCAGCCATGCGTTTTGACTGTAGCAGTTGTGCTGAATAACCGATGCAGAGACATCACATGCTTCTTATCTACTTTAGTCCTCACTTTTAAAAAATTGGCTTTTCTGAAAAGGAGAGGCTGATCAATTACATAAAATAATCATCTGTTACTTTGGTCATTGCTTATTACATGAATTGTGTACTTATTCACTTTGGGAACATCACACATTTATTACTCTTAAATACATTTTTTTATTGTTAATTGGCTTTAATCTAATTGTAAGCTGAACTAAATAGGCCACAGCCTGGGAAAGTGTTTGGGTTTGTAGCAGGGACGCACCGATTGCAGTTTTCTGGCTGATCTTTAAGAAAAAAGCTTGATCTGCTGATTCTGATTTTGGCCGATACAGATTAAACTGAAATAAAAGATAATTGGGCGTAATTTTTTAGGCTTAAATTTCAACCATAATTCAGCTGGATATCGCAGTCAGTCATATACGCACATCGTCCACTATATGAGATACACCTGCTCAATTGCATGTTAGCACAAATGTCTAATCAGCCAATAGAATGCCAGCAACTCAATGTATTTAGTGATGAAGACATGGTCAAGATGACTTGCTGAAGTTCAAAGTGTGCATCACATCAGTCCACATCACCCTTATTTTATCCAGTCTTCATTGGCTTCCAGTCAAATTTGTATTCATTTTCAAATTGTAATCTTGACTTTCCGGGTGTTGTATGGTCATGCCTCCTAGTATATTGCTGACTTGCTGTGTCCCTACCAATGACAGCACTTTGTGATTTTTATCTGTGAAAAGCGCTTTATAAATACATTACTTACTTACTTACAGAATGAGAGAGGATTTAAGAGTGCATTCACACCAACACTTGTTAGTCAAACTATCCATTTAGGGAGATGTGGTTGTGCAACCGAATGAACCACATCAAAGAAGCCAACTCTGACCTACCTAAAAATGTAGATTTCTGTTCACTTCGAGTGAACCAAATGCAGGAAGCGAACTACAATTTATGTGAAACAAAAATTGACCTGCATAAACCAATAGATGAGCACATTTTCATGAACACATTTCATGAAAATCTAGCAGTGTGATAATGACCTAAGTAACTTTGACCGTGGTAGGCTTGTTTGTACCAGACGGGCTGGTCTGAGTTTTTGCTGATTTATTGACTTGATTTCAGCTGCAACTTTTGGACGATCGGGTCTGGTACAGTTATTCATGAGAATATGCTTTCAAGTTCCATCCTGAAAATGATGACACTGATTTATTAGTTTTCCAGCATTGTATTGGTTGATAAGAGGGATTACAACTTTGCTTCAGCTTGAAGAATCTTCCAGTGCAGTGATTGGAGTTACTATCAGTTGTCATCTGAGGGACTAACATTTGCAGTCATGTTTAACACAGAATCAGATCATACTTGCAGTGGTCAGAGAGAAGGGGGTGGGTGGTGTGATATGAACATGACATGGGCCACATAGCTACTTGTTTCCTTTGTATTCATATTTTCGCTAATAGTTATTCTTATTGCATTAGAAGGGACATTCCTGAATTTTACTGTCATTCAAGACTGAGCATTGGGGCTATTATTTGGTCATTCTGCTGTTGACTGAACAGAGTTTTTGGTTGAGTAGTCAGCTGCCACACTTACTATTTCAAATTAAGTGCTGCTATATTTGAAGCACAGCTGTATTATAATTACATTAACTATCCTATATAAGTTCTTCCTCTTTGCTTGAAGCAGAAAAGGACAACTTGTGGCACAAAGTAATTTAAAGCTGTTAAAAAAGGTGCTTTTTTAAAGTTATTAAAAGTACTTGGGAAAATGTTTAAAGTTGCTAAATCTAGGTTAGGGATTAGGGTTTATGTTTCTCCTGTGTGTGTGTGTTCATGGGGTAAATTGCTGTTTTTGGAGTTGGTTGCCAATTATGTTATGGCACCCATTACTATGTTTGGGCAGGCTGCCTAAGTATTAAGATTGTGTGGGGAAAGCCTGCATTGAATAGTAAGTCACAATATTGGAAAACACTGCCATTGCCATCCTATCTGTTTTGTGACATTGAAATTACACAAAATATTATAGTTTTTTTTTTTTTTGCATTTTCCATTGCTTTAAGAACTTCAATTATTTAATATGTTAGAACATTTTAACTTTTTAAATGAAAGGAAAAGACACAAGTTCAAAATCTATCGTCTTAATTGATCAACATCATCTGAGAAAATATAAGACAAATCTTAAATTTAATGCCAGCAACACACTCAAATGCAAAAAGACATGAAAATGTACAGAATATACAAGTGACTGGTTAGGGTGTCAGGATTGGATATAAAAGGAACATCTAAGAAAAGCCTAGTCTTTTTTTTAAGTAAAAATGGGTTGTGGTTCACCATTTTGTGCCAAATTCAGTGAATCATCAAAAATGATGTTTTCTTCATGCAAGACTGCAATAATTGTGGTCTTTCAGTATCTACGGTGCATCCTGAAAGGATGCGGCACCAGGTACAGAGAAACTTGGGGAAAAAATACTAGCAGCCTGTGACAGCAAGCTTATGAATGTTCTTGCCTTCTTACAGCCTAACTATAGCTCGCCATGTTGTCTGGGTGTTCTCTATCACTTCTTCAGGGACCCCAGGGATCTCCTCATGGAGACTTATGATTGGCTGATCAGTCTCTTTCGGCTCTTGTCTCCCTAGGCGAGGCCTCTGGATTACGAATAATTAAGGGCGTATCATGTAAATAACGATGGATTTTAGCCGCTGCATTTAAAACTCCGATCATTCGTACGCTGGGATCGGTCAGATACAAACGTTTCTTGAATCACACGTGGATCCAAACGTAAGATCATTCCTGCGATCAGATTAGGGCTGAAACGATTACTCGAATAATTCGATTACTAAAATTATTCGAGGCAAATTATCTGCCTCGAGCATTCATTAAAATATTAAACTATTAATATTTAGCGCACAAGCCCTGAGGGGTTTTTCTGTTACACAACCCGAGCAGAACGTTCCATCCGGCTGGACGATTCCGCCCGGATGAGTATTTGTGTTGCACACACCATTTAGCTTTATATACTAACGTAACTAACGTGAAAGGATGGCCGACAGAAATGAAAACATTGAAGAAGGAACACCGCGGCAGAAACGGAAAAAAACGTCTAAAGTACGGGACCATTACAAGCTAAATCAAAAAAAGGCCACAGTACAGTGTGTTCATTGTAAAACCGAATTAGCGTTTCACAACAGTACATCCTTGATGTTGCAACATCTCAGCAGGAAGCATCCACTGTATGCCGCGGGTTTGTCAGCCAGGTAATAATCATTTCAACGTTGCAAAAGCATATAACCCATATAAGGTATTGCAGGCGCAGATTAATGTGTAAATGTTTATAAGTACTGTACAATAACTAAAATATATTTTTCTAAACTGCTGTGAATAGATTCAGCCGATGTAGTTCATCCTTTATGTTAATAAATATATATTGCCAGCATGGTGGACTTGAATACTTATTTGGGTCTTATAATGAATGGCCAATTTGATCATTTTCAGTAAATCACAGTCAGACTTTGGGTAGTTTCTTCCAGAAGGCTCGAACACGTTCACCAGAGCAAGCAGCCGTGTTTGCAGACAGCATTTTAAACATGCTCCTCTCAGGCATGCACCCACTGTCTATGGTGGAAGATGAAGGATTCCAGTAGACTTATCTCCACCTTCAATTCAAAATATCAGCTTCCTTATACAACGTCACTAAAATGGAGAAAAAGTATTAGGAAATCAAAGATAAACTAGAAGCCACCCCGAGACTGAAAGCATTGCTCTGACAGCAGACATATGGACAAGTGTTTTTGCAAAACAGTGTAATTTTGAACTTAAATGCACTACTTTTCCTTTTCCTGGATAAGTTCCTAGTGGCACCTGATGCATTTTATTTTATCTATAAGAAAAGGAATATTCTCTTAAGAGGCTGCTATCAAAGGCATCATTTTGAATTTTCAATGTTACTGCAATAAAAAATGTCTTAAGGAATTTTTTTAATGTATACATTTATCATTTTCTCTTTTGTGTTTATGTAGCTCTTAGAATGAGCTTAATTTATTAAATATAAATAACTGAAAAATTTCTGATTTCTTCATCCGATTAATAGTCAAAATAATCGTTCGATTACATAAATAATTGATAGCTGCATCCCTAGATCAGATGTGCTCTCGTTTCCACGTTTGTTTGATAAATTAAGGCCAGTGACCAACAAAAAGTTTTGTGGGGAATAACTTCAATAAAATAAACGAAAATGAGGTCCAACTCAACCTTTCCCAGGTAAAGCATATCATATGTCTACCATGACTATTCAGTCATTTGAGAGAAAAACATCCAACAGAAGGTCCATCCCCAAATCAGCAGTCGGCTAGTTCTGTCACCAGATGAAGATGTATGTTAAATGTGAAAAACAAATAATGTACCTCATCTAAAAGCTGATAGCTAAAGATATTTCCAACAATCCCATCAAGAAAAACCATCAGCATTAGACTGATGAAATCATATAATGTCGAATTCTCTCGACAGAAGCTGATTTCTGATCTATTCAACTTTTTCTGGAAATTAATTTCTGACTTTTCCTCCTATAATTTTGCCCCTGATAAAAGCTGCACTGAAATTTTTTTCTCTCTTTTCAAGTAAAAAGAGCCGGCAGAGATGAACAAACTCTGGCTTGTAATCATTAATGTTAGCAGTTAAACTGAGACGTAGATCCCAATAGGGAAATTCAGTTGTTCAGCAGCTCACATTAAGAGACACAACACTAGTTTTAAAGCTAAATAAGGAGAACAGGCGTAATGGTCTAGTCTTTACATGGCAGGTGGGGATGCACAGGTGGACCCTGCAGAGCAGCGAGGAGCCAGGCAGCTGCTTCATATCACAAGTCTAAGAGAAACCGGTCCAATTCAACAGACGGTTCAGCTGTAAACAGACCTCTCCAGTCTGTTGTTTTCTTTATCAGCCAAATATTTTAGTCAAACAAATATTTATAATCACTTGTTGTTTTTGTAAATCATATCTGAAAGCATCAAGTTTTAAGAGGAGCTGACACTGACTTCAGTAGAAGTTTTGTTAGGGCAGCTTGAATATAATTTTCCTGTGTGCGTGTTCATTTTTTTTTTCTTTTTTTTTTTCCTTAAAATGGCCCTCTTAATTATTGGTCTTTTTAGCTACAGCAATCTGACAGCGACTCGCCCACAATTACAGCTGCCATCTTTCTGGACCCCACAATAATTCCTCATTTCTTAGTCATTTCAGAGCCAGGTCCATCCACAAACCAGTAGCTTGATGTTGGTTATATTTAAGATGGGCTTTTCCCCAGTTTAGTTGAAGCTGGAGGTTTTTAATGTTAGTTCATTGAGCCTGAATTTACTGTCTTATCAAGAAAAAAGATTGGTTTAAGACTGAAGAAGCTGTATGATCATGCTGTATCAGCGCTGCACACAAAGTGTTGAAAAGCTGTCTGTATGAAGACTTGACTGGTTTTGATCAGTGTGTTTCTTAGAAAAGCCCACAGCTAGTATCTACAATATTATCTTTCCTCCTTTAGACAATGGAAATGGTAGACTAGGAAGTCAAAGTGAGTTTTAGAGCAAAAACATTAATATTTAATTTTAAATTATTCTCATTCAGTTATCCTACTGATTACATGTAACATTTCCAAAGCGTATAAATATTTAATTTGAATTTAATTATATGAATTGAATTTGTCTCCAAGAAACGTTAATTAAGGGGGGGGGGACTAAGAAGAAAAAGGACGAGGCCTCCTCTCCAAACTCCTTTTCTTGTCTTAAATTACATAGCTATGAGGCTACTTACAGTGTAACCTTTACATCAATACTTGCTGCTGTGCTATTTTGCAGCATGTTTTATAAAACAAAATATGTTTTAGATACAACAAATGCAAATAATTATAAACAAAGGTTAGATAAATGGTGAGAAGTATGAACATTAATTTATGACAGCTAACTGCAAATCACTAATGCAACCAAATTTACAGCAGCCACACATTACCATCTAAATTTAGATTAAAAACTATAATGAGAAGCACTTACTTTTCCCCCCCGACATCTGTATTTCTACATCCATGGAATATCCACATGGGAATCAGGACAAATGTGTTGACGGTATGTATAAGCTCACATAGTAAACAACAATAAAACCCTACTGTATTGATGACAGTAGGTTCACTGGCACTTATAAGCCTGTGAAAATAATCCAATCTGACCCACAGCCATTTCAGATACACGCATCTAAATTATACAGCAGTGAATATGATAGCGGTCAATATTTGCCAGATGCATTCAGTATACAGCAGAGCTAGTGGTTTTAATTTCTGTATAAATACAGCTCATGCACAGTTGAGAACAGCATGCCAGGAGAGTCGTTGCTGCAGGGCTGGAATAAGTTTTGAGCACATACACTGTAATCTTTCTAATCTTATCCATCCTTCCCACACTGTGTGTGTGGGCATGTCCCACACACAAAGCAGTTGTTGCACTTAATGCAGCTGTCCTCATACCGCTGATACATACAGCTGATCTCGCAATTAAAAACAAAACAAAACAGTATAGGGCTTGTTGAGGTTATTAGGGCTATACCTATGAATAGCCACGATGGCAAAACAATGTTTATAGTTGGTGATCATGAACATTAAAAGAGTAAAGCAGAGTTTTAAAACAAGTAACGAGTTAGCTGTTTTTTTTTCCAAGCAAAGATGTTGCTTTGCCCTTTCCTAAATGATACTAATCTGTATTTAACTGTTTGGGGGGGTGGGGGTGGAAATTGATTTGTTTAATCTTCTTATCATGTAAGCTACTTTAAACAAACAAAAACTGCTAATCCAGATGTTGTTTCTCTATGTTCAGATGGAGGGATTTTCTAGTATCATGGCACAAAATGAGGATTTTATCATACACAAAACTTAAGAAATGGTAAAAAGTCCCATCAGGAAGGGAGACGATGAGTGCATTGTCTTTGGTATTTTTGTTCAGGACAATATATTAATCAGCCATAACATTATGACCACCTGCCTGATGTTGATTCTCAATTTTTGCCAGCGTCTGAGTCAGTCAGGATTTGGACAAAGATCATATAAGGGCATCCTGAAGCCTGTACTACAAAGAGGGATTAACATACCCGGGATATCTTTCCGTTACCTGGGTTATTTACCCAAACATTTGCAATACTGATAAGCAGTACTACGAAGATGGCTAACAACTCAGTAATTCAACCCAGGGTTTTCCCATCGTGATCATAAAATGAGTGATGTTTGCAGTGTTGGACCAATCACAGACATGGAGAAACCCTGCAGAGCATCGTACCTCACCATGGAGAAGCAGACAATTATTCTTTAGAATTATGAAAATTCAATCCCATCATCCAGGCCAAAAACAACACTGTTGCCATGGCAACAGCCAGAAAGAATACTGGCAGAAAATTGCTGACTTTGATACGTAAATTTGTGAGATTATACAATATTATTTCATCTGACATTATAAACGGACAGCACTCTGATCACTCACTTTGACTTTATTACTACACAGATGTTTCAGGCAGAGCGTTTCCTCAGTTCCCTTCATTTCCTTTTTATATTTTCCATTGAGTTCTTTTGAGGCTCAGCACCCCCTGTGTGAGCACGTTTTGTGTTAATTAGTAATTTCTCACCATGACAGCACTAGTTGTTATTTCAGATGCAACCTTAGAGGAGCTAAACAGACTTGGGAACAAGTACAAAAACCTACTTTAAAGCAGTCGGTGACAACGCTTTATTTCTTATCAAAAGGATTGCATCTGTCTCCAAAAACTCTCCTCAGCACTCTTCTCACGATCCTCCACCATTTTTCAAGAGAGCTGATTGGTCAGGAGGCGGTGCTTTCATACTCATTGAACTCTTATCCAGAGCATAACCTGCTCCAGGTCAGGTTACCAGTTCACTGTAACCAGCGTTATAGTACGGAAAACTTTGAAGTTTGCTCGATAAGAGAAAATCCAGCTTCACAGTACATAGGGGTGGGTGAAAAAATCGTTTCATAAAAGGATTGCAATTCTTTTTGTCTTATGATTTTTAAATTGATTTTTGTTAAAAAAAAAAAAATTCCCCCAAATTTAAATGCTTCATTTTCAGCTGGTTCAAAAATATCGCTCCTGAATAAATCTTAATAACTGACTCACATGTGATGTGCATTTTTTGAGAAATATGGCTCCTGATATAATCTGTAAACATCGTCATCATTCAACTTTTTCACATGGTCTGGTGTTAAAAAAGCAAACAAAAAAATCGGCAATATGGAAGAATCGCAATTTTAAATTGAATCGGCACCCAAAGAATCGAATCGGGAGAAAAGCATATGGTCCCAGCCCTCTATTGGCATTGTCCTTGGGCTGGGCAATATGGCCTAAAAATCTAATCCCAGATTTTATTTAACAAAATCCGATTTCTGATTTTTAATCCATCCCTCCCCCTATTCTTTCTTAAAAACATAATGAACTTATTTAAACAATATTAAACTTAAAGCTTTTGTTTGCAAAATGTGCCTTTTATGTATATGAAGGTAGGACAACAAAGAAGGGAAATAACGTCATAACATTTCCACTGTATAAACAGCTTCATATCTTTTATAGAGATATACATCACCACTG
Organism: Atherinosoma microstoma; assembly: GCA_037177055.1. Lineage (NCBI taxonomy): Eukaryota > Metazoa > Chordata > Actinopteri > Atheriniformes > Atherinidae > Atherinosoma > Atherinosoma microstoma. The sequence continues at coordinate 3,928,467 of JBBBVU010000008.1, forward strand.
CATCTGTAATCCCTTACCATCTGAATCTTTATCATACGGGATCCACCGTGGAAAGAAATCCCCTGATGCTGGTCGTCTCTTTACAAGAGTTAAGAGACGACCAGAGAGGTTATATGCATAGCTGGATTCCAGGCCAGAGTGATGGCTCACATCACTGTATATCTGTAGGCGCTTTCAGACAGACACCGCTCTGGTGCAGAGGGAGGGCTGAGCTTGCTGCTAATGATGGAAGCCCTAGGAGATTGTGGTGCAAATAAAAGAGGAAAAAAATCCAGATTTTCATAGAAATAAATTGCCATAAACGGAAAATTTTATTTAATCAATTTTATGATTAATTACCTACATTGTCCCTGTTTATAAGTACCGCCTTATAACCCATTTAGACTTTTTTGTCTCTTGCTAACGTGATTGGCTGTCCCTGCTGTCACTCACTCCATTGAAAGAGCTATAGCTTCTAGCGACTAGCTAAAGATCCCTGCAGAAAAATGGACCATAATAATTGTAACATAATTTCAATTTAAAATGAATATAATTTTGATGTAAAAATGCACATATATGTAGCTTTGATTTTTAAGATTATTAAAACTATAGGGTTGATGATGATGAACTTTGTAGCAATGGTTTATCACTGTGTTTGCAGCTCTGTTAATGGGCACATTTCCCTTCAAGGTTTCATTAAGTTGATGAATTGAAGTTGTGGATTTCTTGTCCTGTGTGATTTATCGTTGATTGCGCCATAGAGCAAACTGCTTGCTCGTCTGGACGATATTGATGCAAAGCAAACATGCTAACAAATGTTTTTAACTCCATGAGATTACATGAATAAAGTAAAAATAATCCTTCATTCAGTTTTGGCCAAAAAACAAAACAAAAAATCGCTTGATGTCAATCCCTGAATAAATTATTTTGCATGATAAACTACTGCGTCATGCTCCTATCCACTTTATTGCATACACAAACTGCACACAAAAAAAAACTTCCAGGGGGCCTTTGTGAGCCACTTTTATGTCCCTACCAATGTCAAAATCAAACCTATGCCGTTGCTTCTGTGGAGGCTGCTACTGTGGGAGGATGCCATTCATGTATTCAGACAGGAGGCTATTATTGGTTTGGAAAAACGTAAGGTTGAGGGTAAAATGTCCAAGTAACATCCAGTTTTTTCCAGCAGAAAACTGTTGTAAAAATATATCAGTGGTTTTAATGTAGTAACAATAATATAGTAGGTGGTTCATAAAAACACCATATTACAGCTGCGAGCCAATATTTCTTTATAGGAAAAGCTAACTGTAGCCAAATGATACCGAACTGTGTCCCAGTGGAAATCCTTCTGGTTGTATTTGCATACAGTGCAAAAGCAGATTCCAGCAGAAACGAGCTTTTCAGACGGGTGAAGACTGAGAGGAGTTTGTTGAGGAGGGAGAGAAACAACACACAGATTTGTGGCAGCTGAAAGATGACGTCACTGTGGAGGCCGCATGCAGGGAACCCACTGCCCTACTGTACAGGCTCAGAGAGACAAAGACACAGAGAGACTGGACGAGCCAAATGTCCCAGGATTGTTCTGCTGTCACGCCGTGTGCCTGTTATGTTGGCACTGCAAATATCATCATTAGTCATGTCATGAGAAAGTCGACCTTATCAGTCTGACACAAACACAGAGGAGGTGCACTTGTTTTAAACTTTGCTGTCTGGAAAACTGTCTTAGTAGTTTTTGACACTAATAATACAATTTTTACCTCCTTTTTATTCAAACTGTAGAGATGTATGCTTATTTCATCAAGAGTTTTTAGTGTCATGTTACTGCGTTTATAATAGAGGCTGATCAAACTGTCTAGACAAAAAGACAAAATAACTTGTGGGGTCCAGAGAGATGGCAGATGTAATTGTGGGTGAGTTGCTGTCAGATTGCTGTTGCTGAAAAAGACCAATAATTAAGAGTGTCATTTTGAGAGAAAATGGCCCACGCACTCATTTACTAAATGGCAAATCATATTCAACCCACCCTATTAAACATCTACTGAGTGTTAGCTTCATTAAATGTTCCATTTACTAGTTTAAACTTGTTGCCTGCAGATACACACATTGAAAAAATAACAAAGAGACTAGAAAGTGAGGCAGTAATGCACTACTACGCGGTGAAGTCTGCAGGATTCAGTGTGGGACACGGAGAGTCTTTGAGTGTTACCAATTGGTAACATCCATGTTTGGGGTGCACAATATTTAGTTTCAGCATTAACATTGCAATGTGCACAACAGTCCCATCAGACAACGTGTAATGGAAAGTCATCAAGTTGCAGCTTATGATACTAAACCGGATGGTTCCACTTTTAACTAATCTATGAGATGTGTGTCTCAAGTTATCTGGACTTGGACACACAGATTTAAGATTTAAAATTTTAGATGCGTCCCATCTCCAACACACCTGAATCAAATGGCTGATTTCACTTATCCACATGTCATTCAGCTCTGCAGAGGCCTGCTAACGAGCCATTCATTTGATTGAGGCATGTTGGAGAAGGGATGCATCTAAATGTCCTCTAGCGCAGTGGTTCCCAACTTTTTTTTGTTGGGGACCCCTTTCATGCAAATACTAAAAAGCCATGGCCACAAAGGAATCAATATAAAATTGTCTCAAATAGTAAAAAAACATATGGGCCTAGCAAAATTTAATGTAGTAAATGAATAAACACACAACGTATTAATTTAACTGAAGAAACTTCCTTATGGAAAATAAAATATGATATGACCTGAAAGTGGGCCATATTTTTAGAGCTCCCCCTTAGTGTGTGTGAGTATTTTAAGTGGAGTTCATCTGCTTTCAGGGGAGCTGAGCTCCCCTTAGCGCCCCCGTAATTTAAACCATGGTTCCAGCTCTTCCTTTTTTATTTCAAAACTACAGTTATGTCATGAGGCTCCATCTTTCACCAGCGCTCTGCCCACCACTCTTTCCTCCCAGATAAAGTAGCACTGAAAGAGGAAGAATACAAGTACTGTGAAAATGGAAAGTACATCAATGTAGAAGTCAGATTTCCAGAAAAAGTTGGGAACAGAACACATGTTCATTATCTTTCAGTCAATCTGAAATGAGCGGCTGGGAAAACGACCCAAGCTGGAGATTCCCACGCCTTCCCTCACCTTCTTCATGTGAGTCACATTGTCACGCAGGATTACAGCTTGCAGACTTTTCCAGAGTTTTCCTTGACAGAAATATGCCGACGGGCCAGAATGATGAATTGGAGCAACTTTTCTGTGGGCTAATCCCTTCAGTTTTCACCTTGTCTGCTGGAAGTTTACCGTGTCTGCTGAACAAATCTTTACCCTGGAAACCTGGAAACCTTGGCTGTACACACATTTCAAGTCGCTGTCTTGTTTTTTTTATGTTTCCAGACTAAAATATATATGAATTTATATATGGGCATAAACCTGCATAATATTTATAATTTGTAAACAAGGGACCATGAAAGGTCCTTCTGTGGATCCGGGAATTCAGCCTGATATCTGATCCATGAATCAGGTCAATATCGGAGGCCGATACCGATAATGGATCAGTCCCATTTCTAGACTAGAAGTATGAAATTGATGTGTTTTTTTTAAGTGTGAATAAAGTGGGTGTAGTTCTACTTGGATGATGTAAATATAATTAAACAGAACCCACTGTTCTGTCAGAAGCTGCTGTGTCTTGTGACCAGTGTTACTTACTTCTCCTTTTTAGCACCTAAACTGATGAGTCAAGTATTTGAAGGCTTACAAAAAATAAAATACACACTGATTGGATCAAGGCTTGATAAGTTGCACTAAATGTCCTGCGATTATTTTTCTCTCTTTTTCTTAATTGCCCGTATTTTAAAAGCAACTGACTTGACTGGTGTCAATAAATGAGGCTGAAGTCACTGTGTAATTGTTGTAGGCTTTTTGAAAGGCTTCATTTCTGGCCTTCAGAGCAATTTAACCTGAATTAACACAGTTCCACTCCTCTTTTCTTTAGCTCCTTTTGTTTTGGGACCACAAAAGGTACTTTTGTGTGGGTGTCCAGCAGTTTTAAATGTATGACAGCCACTGACTCACCCTGCACAGCTCTCCATTGTGTGGATAGATTTACTGGTCATACATTTGCTCTCGGCTGCTAACCTCTTATGTAAAATATGCGAGAGATGGTTATTTGTTGATGCGAGTTTCCCTTTTACAGGTCATGCTATCAGAAAATTGTTTGTAAAGCATTATAAATTTATTTTTGTTACAGCCATTTGAATGACTATTTAGATAATTGATGTATAAACTCAAAGATTTTGAGTGCTTTTTTTGAATCCCAGGGCTTCTTTTAAATACACGGTTTTGTCAGACCATTGGTCCAGAGCCTAAAACGTACAATTTATAACAATATAAACCCTTACATTTCATAAGCTGTAACTCAAGACATGACTAAATGACTGTCATGATCTAGTTGATTTACTTTACAATGCACTTAAGAGAACTATAAAGCCTTTCTTAAGCACCCCTGTTAAATGGAAGAAATAATAAGCTGAAAGCCAAGTCAGTCCGTCCTCTTTGCGTTGTCCTTGAGATGTAGATTAAGAAAAGCTGCTCTGGTTTGTTTTGTTCCCCAGTGCATTCTTAGCACAATGATCCCTGGTGTTCTCTTCAAAATCCAAACCCAATCCTTACAATCGCCCTCTCGAGCGCTGCCTCATGACCATGAATTCTCTTAACCGCTTTTCAACAACAGCCAATTATTTGTAGCAGAGACACACCAAGGAGATGGCCGATTGCTCAGGCTGCAAAGGAGGACAGGTCATTGAAGCCCTAAGCCTCTAGAAAATAAACTTTTTTTTTCTCTGCCAAGGTCTGAGTGCTCTCTTGGGTCTCAAATCATAATGCTCAGTTTCAAATGGTCTTTCCATCCTTGGATATATCGACAGAGACCCATCCTTTTCACTATGGCTTTTTCGAGTTGATGGCCGGTCATAAGCCTTATTTGACAATGATAAACTGGTCATTTTTAATGATTACTTTAAGGTTTTTTTCTGTCTTCAGAGCGGCCATGGCTGCAATTCTTTAGTTTTGATGCCGTTATCTTGAGATCACTAGTTGATTTGTTCAATCAGCTCAAGATCACAAAGTTTGTTTACATGTGATGGAGCATTAGTTTCTCTCATTATCTTTAAAAAAAACCCACCTTTTTATTTTCTGGAGTTCACTATCCACTGTAGCTGGTTATTGTAGGATAACAAAGTTTGTTTTCATGGAATCACAAAATCTTCAAAGTGACCTTGAAAATGAGCAACTAGCACCAAATTTAATTGGTTATTGTCACAATAGTTTATTCTTTTGACTTCCAGGTAATGGATTAAATAAACTCTATAGACTCTTATTTGTTTTTATCATAGTTTTTAGAAAAATAACTAAAAAAATAACTAACAATTTCCTTCTTGAGATAACACATATTACCCATTATCTTAAACAATCCTTGTTATTTCAAAATAATGATCAAAAAATCTAGAATAGCTGCTTTTGGCTTCTATACTTTTTCCTTTGACACAAGTAAATAACTCCACTGGTTTTTCAGTCCTCCTCAGATACATGACAGTGTGTTTTACCTTCCTAAAACTATTCACATGAAAGCAAATGGACTGACGTTGGTACAAAGCAAGCAGCAGGTAAACCGGCAGCAGTGTTTTCTTTATTCATGGCCAGATCCTTGCCAATCCTGTCAGTTTTATTTGATCTCCTTTGCTTTTGAAGTCTATTTGGTTTTGATTCCAGTTCATGTTTTTACCATTGCATCCCCCTTGCTTCATTAAATAAATCCTAGCTCCTACTTGCTCCTGCCTCATAGTCCTGTATTTGGGCTCTTACCTCCTCATCACTTCTCCGCTGTGGCTCATGACAAAGATGATGTGTGAGTAAAGCTCGGCAGGTTTGTTTGGTGAGATGTGAATGCGTAAACAAACTCTGGTCCTCATACAAACATAACTCTGTTTGCTTCAAGTGGACCAAATGCAGGAAGTGGACAACAATGCAGGGCATTGTGGGTAAATGCAACCAAAATATTTGCGCATGTTGAACGATGGCCGGCTCCTGCTGGGAGAAATGGCTCGGAGTCGGATGTGGAAGAATAGGGGAAAAGTTCTGATAGAAATATGATCAACCCATGACCGCCAGGGTTTGATGCCTCTTCATGTTTTGCTCTGATATGATGGAAACAGAAGTTCTGTGTTAATCGATAGATGAACGAGCTTTCTTCTTTGTTGGCTGTCACCACAAATATGAAAAACCATGTGACACGTTTCCACTCAGAAAGTAGTAGTCACGGTGGAAAAAAATGCATCAAAAATCGTTTTTTGTAATCGCATCACAGGCCTTTTGAATTGTAATCCAATCATGAGGCGCCTCAAGATTCTCACCCTTTGGGCAGATGTGAGGAATAAGATCTTTCTTATTGAACAATAAGTTGTTGCTTTGAGCTAAATGCCAAATAGTTGTTGGTTTCAGCTCCCCTCTTTTGTATCATAATGTATTGTGAATTATATACAAGTGAGAAACTTGAATATCAACAGTGTATTCTATCGCCTGCAACTTTGCTGTTTTTCTCTCGCTGGCCACACCTGTCAATAAGTAACTTTTGAAGCACTGAAACAAATAATTAAATAGTATTTGCTACCTGAATTTCAATAAGTGGTCTCTTGGAGATTGAGAAATCCCTGAGCTGCTCATTATAAAATGTAACCCAGATCTGAGGCGCTGCTGCTGTGTTGAGCTGTTCTGGGCTTCGTGTAAGCTGAGCAGGTGCTCCCTGTTGTCTCGAATGGTATCAGGACAAAGTTTCACTTCACTCAAACTTTCAGTTGCCAGGTTTTCCAGGGCGTGTTGGAGAAATCAATACTCTACCACACTGTACTATTAATGCGTGTGATGCCAGTGAGAGATTTTCTTTTATTTATGGTGTGTTAATAAGTGAAGATGGGATGAAATGTTTTTTCTATTTTATATAAATGAATATGAACTGTCAGTGTGATGGGATTTATAAAACTGACATTGTTTAATCAGGAGCTCCTAACTTTTGAGTTGGGTTTGGTAGTTATTGTTCTAAGCTGAACTATGTCGATTCATACAATATTGAGAACTTGTGTTGCCTGCTGAGATTTGAACCAGCTTCTGGTTATCAAGTCCAAACTAAACAGATGCTCAAAGGACTGAATCCCAGTCTGATCTGTTGACGCTTCAGCTTTTATGTGAATTGTTTTTCTTCAGGCAGCAGAAAGCAGCTGTCACATCATCACACATGACATGTACAAACTCAAATAAGGAAAAAAAAGAAAAAAAGCTGGAACAGCAGGGAAGGTACAAGTTTTAATAACATGCTGTGATTCTCACATTTGCTTTGAGTTGTTGTATTCTATTTCAGTGTGAACCCAAGATAATTGTGTTTTTTTTCCCATCAAACTAATAACCATATGCTAAATTACATTTCTACATTTCAAGACTGCAACATGTTTCAGAAAAAGTTTGTACCACTTTGTAATGTTCTCATTCCCTTTTTAGAAACGCTACAACAATGTTCTGGCTTCAAGGAGGCTAGTCATGGAAAGATTTCAGATATGTTATCCCATTGCTCTTGCAAGAATAGTTGAAGATGTGCAACAGTACAGGATCGTTGTGGTTTTAAACCTATATTAATTCTCTTTTGGGGACAAATCAGAACTACAGGAAGGTCACCTTCTTTTTTTTTTCTGCAGCCATGACTCTTTAATGTGTGCTGAATGGGATTTTTGCATCATCTTATAGAAAAATGCATTAGCATACCTTGAAAAATGGCTTTTTAGGCAGCTTGTTTCTCTGAAATGTCAATGATTTTTTTCTGCATTAATGCTGCCATTGCAAAAGTGGAAATATGACTAAATGTGGGGTCATTTTGATTTAAAGTCAACCAGTCAGGCCATTAATATTGATTAGCTGAGGCATTATTGTGACAACATCATTATAGTGTCCGTCTGTCCGTCTGTACAAAATTGTGACACGAGACTCATTAACATTTTCAGTTTTCTAATGAATTGTTAAGGAACTGAAGTTTTCTCTGCCCGTCTTTGCTTCTGGAGGACTCGGACTTTAATGGATGCCAATTATGCTCACCTGTTTCAAGTAACATCATTGTTTTTAATAATTGATCATTGGCCTGAAATAAATAAAACAGAATTGGGTTCTTGCTGTCTGCAATCAAATAAAATCCATGCTGTCGTGACATTTCTCTGCTTCTAGCATCAGAACGAGCCACAACCCTAAATCAGAGTGCTATTGTTTTGAAGCAGAGACATTATCTGATGCAGTTGAAGAGAACTAGCAGCAGTTGTACCAATCATTCCACTCACGTCAAACGGTGGGGGGTGACGTAGGTGGACCACGGTGGGGATCAATCCTGACATGGGAAATATTGATGCATCCCTGTCACATAGATTAGTCAGTCATGTCTGCCTCATGGTCATTTTCCGCCAGCTCTAGTTGTTGTATAATTGATGAGTATCCTCGCTTCATTCAGAGCCCACTGGGAGATGAAAGACCTTCAGGCACATACAGGGGGCACCTTATAATGTCCCGCTTGTTCTTATTAAACCAAAGTTTACATATTTCACTGGGAATGAATTCCTTAACTTGTTTTTGTTAGATTTTTCTGTTCGTGAGTCAAAGAAGAAAGAAAGGGTCTTCATTCATGCAAAGGGGTCTGCCTGATTTACATTTGGATCCTGTGGGGTTAAATGTTGCTGCCAGGGTGTTACCATTTTAGCCTTCGCTAATTAGTCTTTAACCTAGTGCAGTTGAGGCTGATGAGAATGTCAATAACTTAACAAGTATTTGATTAGAAGAGGAAGTCCACACATTTTACGTTCTAGCTGAATATTGACCCTAAATGGATCAGTCCAGTTGTTGCTGTTCACTCTGTGGGAGACATGAATGTTTAAATTGTATAGAAGTCCATTAGGTGTCATTTATAAGTTACTTGAACTAGGAATGGGGGAAATAATAAAGTTTGGGGAGAAGTAGGGGTGTAAATCATAATATGATGGATGAATTTAATAGATGACAAATTGATGTTTGTCAATCACAGAATCTGCGTCGATTTTGATCACTTTGAATTTATTTAGTTTTCCCATAATTAATTTCAGGTTTTGATCCGTCTGACCACAGAGCAGTTTTCCACTTTGCCTCAGATCATTTTAAAGGAGCTTTGGTCCAGAGAAGATGTTTCTGGATGTTCACATCTGGCTTCTTCTTTGCATGACGGAGCTTTAACCTGCATCTGTGACTTTTAGGGTGAACTGTGTTCACAGTGATTTCTGAAAGTCTTCCTGAGTCCATGCAGTGGTTTCTAGTAGAGAATCATGTCTTTTTTTTTCTCTTTTAAATGCAGCGCTGCCTGAGGGCCCCAAAGATCTCGATGATCCAGTTTTGACCTTCAACTTGTCCCATGCACAGAGATTCCTCCTGATTCTATTCATCTTTTGATGATATTATACACTGCAGATGGGAGGATTTTCAATGTCTTTTGTGTTGGTGAACATTTTTCTGAAATTGTTCCACAACATTTGGATGCACTTGGTCTCACACTGGTGAACCCATGCCCATCTTTCCATCTGAGAGACTCTGCCTCTGAAATGCTCCTTTTATACCTCGTAATATTATTGACCTGTTGCCAATTAACCTATTTAGTTGTCAAATGCTCCTCCAGTTGTTTTTCCACCCTTTTGTTGCCCCTTTTTCAACTTTGAGATATGTTGCTGCCACCAAATTCAAAATGAGTTCTGTTTTTTATTCACATCTTGCACACTGTCCCAACTTCTTTAGGATTTGGGGTTGTACTACAGTACGACTGCCTGCATGCACCAACTTGTATCCACTTAGAGAAAAGCCATCATAGTTTAAGTAATGATTGTTTATATGTTTTGGATTTGTATATTTGACTACATATGCAGAGTGGAGTAGGTTAATAATGAAGTTTGGCAGGAACTGCTGAGAGATTTGTCATGAGGAAGACTTGGATTTGGTTACTTTAACACTATCTCCTCCCCACCCCACCCCCCACCCCTCTCCCATCTGCAGTTGTACCGGTGAAGCTGCCCAGAGCAGGAAAGAACTGCTTTTTCACAAAGAAGATCTAACACAGAAAGAAGAGGGAGAGAGTGGCTGAGCATCGCTCACAATGAAGAAAAGCAGGAGCACCCAGGGGGTTACGCCGAGCGACGTAAGTGCTGATTTTCCATCTGTCTAAAACGTGAACCCATCCATACATCCATGACATTGTAACTCCTCATATCCTATCATTTGAAATTCTGTATCTCACCTTTGAAGTTCCCAGCTCCACTGTTGGCACACTTTCTGTAAATGTTAGGAAAAGGCACATTGAGCTGTAGCAGGAAAATACACGGGCGACGAGGTTGCAGTGTGTCCATGCGGCGGTTTGTGACTCATAAACAGATGACTGTACTGTACACAACAGACCGCTATCTGGCAGGACACTCTGTAGAGAGGGAGTGTGTGTTTGTTTGTGTGTTTAGGATGGTGTGTTTTTGTGTGCACATGACACGTCCAGGAAGATGGAAACCGAGAGTTGAGGACTGATTTCAGAAGAGGGAGACAAACAGGATGACTGGAGTTAAGACGGTTCACCCCAGGAAAACATTTAGGCCGTAGAATAAATGGAAAGATAGACGAGAGGAGGAAGCACACAGATCTGACAGAGAGGCCCATCTGTTTCTCCTCTCCTCCACTGGTGTTTATGACTGGGCAGGCCAGGTCATTTACTTTGACATATTCCAACTGGAGCTTAGAGGCCAAGCCAAATCCTGGATGATGAAAGTTTTCCTGCTGGGACTGTCCTCTACACCTCCCGCCCCCTTTACAGTCCATAACTGGTTTGTTACTGAGAAATAAATGATACTCCAACACAATGTGGGACTTGGCTTTTACAAAATAGTTTTAAGGATGCTTATTTACTACGTTTACTAAAACAAATTTACAGTGCAATCTATTATGATGCTTAATACTGTCATACAGCTGTGTTTACGCATTTACACTAACTGGCCACTTTATTAGGTGAACATTATTAGTTCATGGTTGGACCTCCTTTTTTTTCTTCAGGGCTGCTTTAATTCTTGGTGTCATAAATTCAACAAGGTGATCAGGTCCTCAGAGATTTTGCTCCATATTGACATGATAGCATCACACAGTTGCTGCACATCCATGATGAGAATCTCCCGTTC
>JBBBVU010000008.1:3973916-3984033 GCA_037177055.1 Atherinosoma microstoma
TCTGTCATGCAAAGAAGAAGCAAAATAGTTTGAAATAGACAGAAGTAATATGGTTTGACAAATCAAAAGAAAAAATCTTGTTATCAGTGCTCAAGTTCAAATGCCTATAAAACTGGCTACTTTCACATCCACAAATCAAATGTGCAGGGTTTAGAGCAACGTATACTCCCATCCAGTTGACTTCTGCTTCAAAAAGGCGTTGCATATTTCAGCAAGACGTGGCTAAACCACTTTGTAGTGGTAAAGTCCTGGTGCTGAACGGGCCACCCTGCAATCCAGACCTTTTATTAAATAAAAATACTTGGTGCATCATGATGGACAGAATATATCAAAGAAAGTCAGAAGCGTTGAGTTGGTAGATTATTATATTGGACAAGAATGGGACGACAGTCCTCACCCAAAGCTGCAACAACTGGTCTGCTCAGTTCTCAGAAGTTTGCAGACTCTCTTTAGAGGAAGAGCAGTGGTAAACATGACCTGTCTCACCTTTTTGACCCGTGTTGCTGCCGTCATTTCCATGAAAAGCTAATTGTTTTATTTTTGTTAACATTTTACACGGCAACCCAGCTTTATGGGAATTGGAGAGGAAAGTAGTGTATATGCAATTCACTAAGAGTTTTGGATTAATTATAATCTTTATTATGCTTTATCTGCATCTGTACCATTTAGATATATACCCCTGAAATAATATGTTGTACTAAAAACTAATAATTTACCTTTTAAAAGTGCAACCCCAATTCCAAAAGAGTTGGGACACTGTGTAAAAAACTTAATTCAATGATTTGTAAATCTCAGAAACCCAAATTATATTCCCAGTTGAACATAAACAACACATCAGATGTTGAAACTGAGACATTTTACCATCTCATCGAAAATGAGCTCATTGTGAATCTGATGGCAGCAACACATCTCAAAGTTGGAACAGGGGCAACAAAAGGCTGGAAAAGCAATTGGCACCAATCAAATACTCCTGGAGGAGAACTTGGCAACTAATTGTGTTAATTGGCAGCAGGTCAGTAACATGACTGGGTATAAAAGGAGCATTTCAGAGAGGCAGAGTCTCTTAGATGGAAAGATGGACAGAGGTTCACCAATCTGAGACAAACTGTCTACAAATTATGGAACAATTTCAGAAAAATGTTCCTCAACATAAAAATGGCTTTGAAGATCCCACCATCTACAGTGTATAATATCATCAGAAGATTGAGAGAATCGGGAGGAATCTCTGTGCGCGTGGGACAAGGCTGAAGGTCAAAACGAAGCTCGTACTGTTTCGGCCCTCAGGCAGCAGTGCAATAAAAACAGACGGGAAGACTTCCAGAAATCTCTGTCTGTGAACACAGTTCACCCTGAAATCCACAAATACGGGTTAAAGCTCTAGGATGCAAAGAAGAAGCCAGATATAAGATGATCCAGAAACACGGCCGTCTTCTCTGGACCAGAGCTCATTTTAAAATGCTTTGAGATGAATGCTGAACATCACCCTGGAACTACTTTGTACACATTCACAATGAGCTTATTTTCCATGAAATGGTAAAATGTCCCAGTTTCAACAACTGATATGTTGTTTATGTTCTACTGGGAAGGAAATATGGGTTCCATTCTGTTTTTTAACAACATTTTTGGAATTGAGGTTGTAGATTATTAAAATGATGAAAGAATTAAATATCAAAATCCATACAACTTTTCTAGATTTAAAACTTTATAAAAAGAACAAATGATTGACATAATGAACAAAGTTTGTTCAGTGGAAGCAAACTGTTAAATTTGCTGTTGGCAAACAAGTGATCAGACTCGACATGTTTGCATGCAGGTGTTTTCCCTCCCTTGTGTGTTTTGACTTGACGTTCACCTGAATACTGTCGGCAGCCCGAGATTAAGACCTGTCTTGTTTTTGTTTTTTTTTATCCCTCATCCTTGGTCAAAGCCTTTCTTTTTTCCCTTCTCTACACTTGTGAATAAGCTGACGTACATTGGGGGGTGATATGAGGGTGAATCATTATACAAAGGTGAATCATTACCCCCCCACACACACACACACACACACTCCCACATCTCAGCTCCATTTCTGTGAAGTCAAACTAACAGTGACAACATGCACGTCTCATCGTCAAACAGTAAGCTTTATCTCTCCATGATGTAGCGAGGTCAAAATGAGGAATGTGTTTGCGTATATGCAGCTTGGAGGTCTTTACATTTGATTAAACAATGATGACTCAAGGCTGGTGGTCATTCAGGTGCCTATCACTTTCTACTAGCGCCATAATCCACAGATATCAGGTTCATCCAAGTCTTTTTTTTTTCAGATGTAAAAGAAAAAGAAATGGCCCTTTTTTCTGCCCATGCAGCTTTTGTAGTTTCAATGTAATACTATAGTTACGTCGTACCTCTACCTTTGACTATACACAACTTAATCCATATTAGTCACATGTAAGTCAAGTACTACATAACCGCCTCGACTCTGCGTCAAACCTATAAAAGCTGCTTAGCCAATTGTTGAAATTGGCTACAGTCCTGTCCCAAAGTCTTGAGCCAACCTGTTATTCATTCATTTTCTGTACTGCTTAGTCCAATTCAGGGTCGCGGGTGGGCTGGAGCCTATCCCAGCAATTATCAGGCAAGAGGCAGGGTACACCCTGGACAGGTCGCCAGTCCATCGCAGGGAGACAGACAACCACTCACTCCTAGGGAGAATATAGAGTGACCAATGAACCTAACATGCATGTCTTTGGACAGTGGGAGGAAGCCGGAGTACCTGGTGAGAACCCATGCATACCGCCATACGGCCACTACTTCAAACCCCTCCCCAGCTCGAACTCCACCCGAGGCTTGAACCAGCGACCTTTTTGCTGTGAGGCTGCGGTGCTAACCACCACACCACCGTGCAGCCCAACCTGTTATTTCCTCATATATTATCAGGAAAACGGAACATGGGGGCAGCGATTAATTCAGACATGTGCAAACATGATGAGAATACAGTATATAAGGCAAACGTTTGTACTATTCTATTGAGCCTGAAAGTCAATATGTGATTGTTCTTCATCACAGTCTGAACCTCTTAAACAAGATTTCTTGTCATGTCTTTCATTAGTCTTTAGGAATAGTTCTCCAGGCTTATTAAAAGACTTTGCTTTTTGTTCTGTTCTCCTTGAAGATGATCCCACACTGCCTCAGTAATGTTGAGGTTCAGGCTTCATCGTGTCATGTGACATACCTCAGCCTTTTCTCCCTGTTTCCCCTCCATAAGAATGGCTTCTTGACAGCCACGTTTCCATGGAGACCATTAATGATGAGGTTTTAATGAACAGTATCTGGATCAGCTGAAGGTCTACATGCATCTCTCTGGTCCAGTATCAGATACTTTAAAGATTTTACTTCAGATGCTGCTGTTAAGAGAGTATTTTTAGGCCTGACACTTCTTCTTTTGTCCTCTACTTGTCCACTTTCCTCAGATAGTTTCAGGACACACTGCACACCATGATGAGATATTCCCCTGTTGGATGCAGAAGTACAATCTTATGTCATACTCTCTTATCTTTGGCATTTTTTCTTCGAGGCAGTAACATAAAAAAGGGAACAAATCATGCCTTTGTGACGCGCTTCTAGAAAAAAATCAAAAAGAATTGAAATAGTTTCTTTGCTACGTTGTGTGTTCATCCACTGCGTTCTGAGCTTGTTTATGTGATAATGATTCACAGGTCTGTGTCACGTCTAGCAAAAAACATTACCCTGAAAATGTTCAGGTGGAAGGACCGGACTGAAAACGAGTGAAAAAGCCGCCAATATCCAGAGAAAAGATGTAAATGACCCTCAGAAAGCCTGAGGGAGAAAAACACTTGGACAGATTACCAGAAAGTCTGGCTGTTTGGAAGCAAAATATAAAGAAATGGGGGCTGGATCGTGACTTTTTAACAGTTCTACAAGCTCATTTTCTCAAGGGTAAAGTTCCCTATGGGTCCTTTTTTTATGCTGCTTCATACTTTAATGCAGTTAAACTGAAATGCTTCTTACATGTTATAATATCATATTAAACCAGTGGTGTATGCTAAGATGTAAAGGGCCTGTCCTGTGCTTACCCTTGCTTTTAGTACAGACTTTTTTTCTCCTTTTAAACATGTCTGTATTTATTTGAGATACATTTTCCAGACTTTTCTTGTACATAAGTTTTTTTTTTTTATTGTTTTCTGTTTTTAGCTGATCTGCAGGCTTCATCCAACTCTGGCTGTTTGTGTGATGAGACAGCGCAGGTCTGCAAACTAAGCTTGAGGAAGGAAAACAGGTTTAGGGGTTGGTTGAGAACACAGAAAGAGGTAGTGTGAGGTGGATGTAAGCGGAAGGTGTCTCGGCAGGCCTTTGGAGGGGGGGGGGGTTTGGGGCCCGGCCCTGCTCGTTAGTGCAGCTGATGGCTCTCACAGAAGCTGGTCTGTGGCCCAGAGGAGAGTGATAGAGGGGAAGGCGGGAGCGAGGGGAGGCAGACGGGGTCCGTCTGCACACTGAGGTCTGTTGTCCTCTTTGCAGCTTTCAGCATCTGGTCGAAGCATTAGTGCTCTCAAAATAAAAAAACTGACTTCAACTGAGAGAGAGAAAAAAAAAAAACAGGCTGGAAAAGTACCTCACGCCGTCTGGGAGCAGGTTTGTCAGACTGAATGTGCGTCATGCCACCTTAGACTGGTGACTGTGAAATGTCAGCCCATTTAGCTCCGTATTTATGATCAGCCAGAGGTGATGATGAGTTCAGCATGCCGGCTACTCGCTGAGTGTGTCTCTGCATAACTTTGCTTTTATTACATTTTATTTGCTTCATGAGTTTCCACTCACAACTAGGGATGCCACAATTATGGTTTAATTTGGTACGATTATTGTCTAAGAAATAATCAGGATATTGCAATTATCACCATTATGTGTTAATTTCATAACTCCAGATACTCCTTATAGGCCTTTAAGTTTTATTTATTTATCTTTTGATGCCAACATAACAAAATAATATAGCAACAAAGTAAAGTTCACAAGAAAATGTCTTTCCAATTAAATCCTCTCTGCTCTGTAAACAATGAATAAATCCTACATATGAAAACAGATGGAAAAGGCTACCTGACCTCTACCAGGACTTGGGAGGTTTCTTTCTGTAAGCTACATTATAAAAATAAATTTGAACCCAAGTAGAGAGTTTAGAAACTAAAGGAGAATATAATTTACTAATATAACCCCTAATATAATAGTAGGGGAATCACCTGATTTTATTCCCAGCAACAAGCACAGTAAATTTATTTGAACGGTTGTCAATCAGACACTAAACTGCGTCTCCATGGTGACGTCCAGCATAACATGACGCAACCGGTAACGTTAGTTATTCTAGCTAATGCTAATGGACTAAGAGACAAGGAGCTGGTGTTGCTGACATTCAGTTACTACTTTGGGAGATAATGTGAAACAAAAAAAATAGAAAATAAACAGCTTTTGCAAAACATTTGAAGCAATTTCTGTCCCAACTTTTGATGATTTATTGTAACAAGATTTTTTTCTTTTTTATTCGTGCAAACATATCGTACAAAAAGGTGGGGAAAAAGACAAATTGTACAAGGACAAACGAGATTTGTGTGTTATATTCTAGTGTGGTTTGTTAGCTGTTATTCTAAAATCAGTTTCTGTCAGATGCCAGTCCAGATCTCCACGGCACTGTCCATGTCTCGTGGGAACTTAAAAAGTCTTTAGAAGTCTTGAATTTACTAATCTGCATTTAATACCCTTAAAAAGTCCTTAAATTTGACAGTTTTGGTCTTAAATTTTATACAGTAGGTCTGTATTATGTTCAAATGTGTCGGAGTAATGTCCAAACTGCAAAGTGACTGTAGTGAACTCATTTCCTCCCTTTCCAACCCGACCATTGTATTGAAATTAGGAACCAATTATGGCTGACTCTGCGAGGAGAAATGATTGGGGAACATTTAACCCAGCACACGCACATGAAGCGAAACAAAGCTACCCGACAGTGACTGGAGTCTTTAGTGGATTCGGTTAGTAAGATTAGGAAATACTAATTTAATATTGAATGGCTGGACAAAAGCTCATTCTCGGCCTGGTTGACACAGGCGGAGAACCCACTGGAAGCACCTTGTGCAAGAAGAACAAAGTGGGAACGATGGGGATCGAGGCTCCACCTTAAACGCCAGAGGGCAACCTCATTCCGTGTTTACGTCTGGGCCGTGCGCTTGAGACATTAATAAAACCTATAAAGAATCAAGGATTTATTTTAGGCACTAATACGACTTAGAAATGAATATAATGACAGTAGATTCAGCCGGTTGAGCTGTGCACGTTCCCGTGGTGTACACGGCTTTACACTTTCCAAACACGCCGCAGGTCAGTGTAATAATCCGTCACTGCTGATGGAAATAAATGCATTTTCTTAAATTCTAGGAGTCATTCATTTTTGCCAGTGTGGCTGTAAAATGGGTCTTAAATTTAACTTGTAAGAACCTGTAGGAACCCTGGTGTCGGCAGGCGGTAGCAGATACGAGCCACCGCAGCAATGGCCGCTGGACTCTCCAAAGGAATCTGACGAGGATACTTAATCCTTTTTGTCTGGAAGGAATGACTTTTTCTGTCATACTCTAACTCATACTCTTCTGCAACTCACACGGAATAAAAACATGAAAACATCACAGGCAGCAACACGCGGATGTTGCGTAACTTTGATTTTATTGCGTGTTAATCGCATTGATCTGCTAACGTGGGTCGGACGTAATCTCTCATGGAAACTTACGATATTGATAAATCTTTGAGAATGATTAGTCATGGCGATTTATTGTGAAGTGGGGTTATTGTGACATCCCTTTTCACAGCTTGAGTTAAGTTAGTGAAGCACGACTCCAGGTTTTCTTTAGAAAAAAGAAAATGCAACAGATTGTTTAAAAGTTGTTTTTTTGGTGATTTCTCTGGAGGAAAATGGTTTGAAGCCAGAAAAAGAAAAAAGCAGTAAGTTTTTGTTCTGTGGACTTTGTGAAGCTTCAGAGTGACCTTAGACCTGCTCGTACATGCTATGTGGACGATCCAAGCCTTTGATGTCTCCCTACTTCCCTGTTAAAACGCCTAATGTCTCTATATACTCACATTGGAAGGGACCGAGGCAGGATGTGGTCACATTTTCTTGGCAGTGTCTCCGGCCTCTATGGACCAAGTCAGCAGCAGCTCACCTCTGATTTTTATACTTTTCTGCTCACAGTCTGTGACTTTTAGGTGCCAATAGATCCTGCGAACAGTTTGGACCGCATAACTTGGCATCCACTTTTATGTTATAGCCAAAGGATGCCTTTGAAGTCTCCAGCCTGGAGCTCAAGTAGAGAAAAAAGAATTTGGTCTGACTTGAGGAATGAGGCCAGCGCTCGCAGTCATGCTCTTGAAATGTGAGGAGTCGGTGGCTTGATTTTCTAAAAAACTGTGGGTGAGATTTCACTTTCTGCTTTGCTCAGGGGAGCCGCTGTCGTGTTCAGATAACCGTCAGAGGTGGGAGGTTTCCTTTACAAGTCTGAGGTTTCATTTCAGGTCTTAGTTAAACTTCGGCGGTTCGAGGTCTGTACGCCATCGCTGCGCTTTGATCTACTATATTGACGTAAATTGGGGAGTAGCACGCTGGCTGTCTTGTTGTGTTAGCATATGGGGTAAATTTCTTCCATGTGTGAAGCCCTATGAAGTCGAGATCAGCCTTTTCCATAGAAAAAAAAGAAAGGTGGGGAGATCCAGATGCGCTCAGTTTTCCCCTCCCTCCAGGCAGAGATTTTGTTGAATCACTTCCTCGTTTATATATTATATTACGTCCCTGTTTCATTTGTTTCCTCATGTTTACTCCTCTCAGATGAATATCTCGCTCTACTAAACACCTCATTCACCTCATGTGTCACAGGGTTATTTAATCCAATGACATGTTGGGTTTTCCTCAGCAGTCCCTCCATCATTCAGTAATTCCGCTCCGTGTTTTGCGTGAGTTTCGGGGCCAAAGAGGAAGTTCTTTGGTTTCTTTGGCACGCTGTGGAGCCCTGGCCTGGCCTTCCTCCAGCTCAGGAGAGTCAAAATTTTGCCTCTCGTGTTGCTTTGTGCAAACACAAAGTTTAGTGTTTGATATCATTTTTTCCTTCTCCTCAGAGAGGTTTAGAAAGGGTAGAGACGGTTCGTGGGGCATTGCAGGCTACAGCCTTGAAGTGGTCGGCATGTTTCAGAGAGGAAGTCACATTTATCAGGAGAGGAAGAAGTAGGAGCGTTTTGTCTTTGCAGAAGTGGCAAAGGGACCTTAAACCTGCTGCTGACACACTTCTCCTCAAGTAAATTTTCACTGAGGTTGCTTTAAAAGGGTGAAAACAAAATGAGGAGGGGGATTAAAAAGTCTAAAGACCCTCCTCAGGCAGGGGAGGGGGGGGGGTGAACAGTACCTGTGCGTGCATGTGTTTAAGTGGGTTGGGGGTCATGGTCGCATCAACAGCAGGAGGCAGCAGACTGCCTTGTTTGCACGCCACTCCTTCTGCAGAACACAACCTAGAAGGGGGATAAGTTAATGGGAGAGTGGTTGAGAGGGGTTGGGGGGAGCCAGACGGAGAGGGAGGTGCTTTGCAGGAGTGCACAAGAGCGAGGGAAAGAGAGGGGGGGGGCACTCCAGAAAGAGACAGCCGGCAAACAGTCACTCTGACGTCCGTTTGGTCCGAGAATACAACATCCCAAAATTTTGGGAGGTGGCAGAGCGTGGCGAGATGAAGGAGCTGTGTGTGCACACCGCCCCCTCTTCCTCTGCGTCTTCCGGATGTCCCGCCAGCCAGTCTCCCATACGGGGATCAGGCCACTCCGGGACCCTTGGGCCGCCACACATGGTTTCAGGGGGCTCCACTATGGACATGGACTCACTCGGGCCTGATTACGTGTCCATGTGTCTGTTGGCAGATGAGTCCTACCAGAAGCTGGCTATGGAGACCATGGAGGAGCTGGACTGGTGTCTGGACCAGCTGGAGACCATCCAGACGTACCGGTCCGTCAGCGACATGGCCTCAAACAAGGTAGGAGCTTTTTATATTAAACGTACTGTAAATGTGACCACAGTGTGTTTGGGAAGTTACCCCGGAGTCCGTACGGAGGACAGAACTTTTTATGTTTGGATAAATAAAAGCTAAATGGAACGAAGCCGTGTACAGAAAAAGAAAAATCTGATTTCTGAAGTTTTAAGTGTTGTGACTTGATTATAAGTTCTTCTCTGGTTCGACTGGTTGCTTACGAGCATCTACATTTTAACTGTGTCAGTGTTCACTCGACCACTAAAATATAACAATCACTACAAGACCTCCCACCGTTGCTGCACAAAGCCACCGCGGTGACAAGTTTTCCAACCAAAGTAAACGTTAACTAAAGATTAGACGTGTCTAATTACAGATTCTATCCCATTATATCCGTAGACGATCTGAAATGTGCTGTCAGGAGATGCGATTCTGGGACTTGTGATTTATTAACAGGCCTGCACATATCCGTGTAATTGCTGTATCCCTCTGTGGTTGTCTATTTGCAAAGTGTATGTAAAATGTAAATGATTGTTGCCGCATTGACGCACTTGCAAAGCAACAGCTGTTCTGTGGTAACATATGAGCAGGCAAATCTTTTTAAGGATAAGCAAAGAAAAAAAGAGAAGTGTGAACTGTGTTTTACATACTGGACTGCAGTTTCTGTTGCCTTTCTGTGGTATAATTGCCTTATTCCCTGGAGATGGTCACCCGTGTTCAGTAGAAATGTCATATAACAAGGCTGGTACAGCCACCACCATTATAACTGCGCTCAGATGTGTCGGTCACTTCGATATCGGCTCAGTTGCCATTAACTGGCACACATTTTCCAGTTATATCATCACTAAATGTCAGCCTTTAACCTGCAGACATCTGTTTGATAACTTGACTATGTAGGTGTACAGCGCCTCATGTCTTCTTCAGTAAACAACGGGGATGACTGGTGGCATCCATTTTATTTATATTGGCATGTGGTTGTAGATTGGATGTGTATCATTTCCTGCTTTAATGTGTCCAGCATTGATACAGCAGCACTGCTTGCAATAGCTGCTAATAGTCATCTAGCTTATTTATTTTTATCCTAT
>JBBBVU010000008.1:3987435-4001074 GCA_037177055.1 Atherinosoma microstoma
GTGTGTGTGTGTGTGTGTGTGTGTGTGTGTGTGTGTGTGTGTGTGTGTGTGTGTGTGTGTGTGTGTGTGTGTGTCGTACGAGGCTCAAACAGATTATAATACGCAGCACATTAACGGTGAACCTCCCCTCTCACAGAGGAGACTGTGTGGCGGCGTCAGATTATAAACACCCAGGGTGGTGGTGTCCATTTCCGTCTGGATTCTACACTGTGGTCCGGGGGAGGACTGGGACCAGGAGGGAGGACTGGGACCAGGAGGGATGTTGTGATGGGTGACTGTGACCGTGACACAGGTTTCCTGTCTCTTTACTTCCCGTACCCTCCTCTCCTCTGCTCCCTGGTTACCAGACAATAACAATGGCTGCCAGGTCGAGTCTTTAAAGTTTGCTTCGTCATCAGGATTGGCGAGACAATGAGGACGAGGCTCTTTGGGATTGCAACAGTTTCATGCCGTCATCGGGGACTGTTGTCGATTACGAAAGTCTTGAGGTCGACAGTTTATCATGTTACAGATGAGCTGTGGTGATTGCTTAATCATTTTAATCAAATTCTTGTACTTTTGCATCATTAATGCGTCTGCAGCAACTTCAGCAGCTTTAACAAAGACCCGGCTTCTCTTCGAGGCCAGGGTGTCTCCGTTTTTCTGCGTCCAAGGGCGCAGGTGCATCCGGGGATGCAGGACCACACACCCTGCTGACCGCCCGCCCAGTCGCAGTGACCTAAGAGAGGGGGAGCTGCCTCCCTGCCCCCCACTATCATTAGGCCTGGCCACACTTCCCTGCCGATGCGGTGGTGGCCTTGGACAAACACCGCCATCTGAATCCAGTTAGAGGAGCTTAGCGCTTTGCGGGCTAGCGTGCAAAGCGAGCCCCCCGAGCAAAAGACAAGCAGTGGGTAGGAAACTTTAACTCACGTGTGGTCACTTCAACTTTTGAAGCGCCGCCATCCTCAGAGGGGGAAAGAATGACACAATTATTGCAGCAGATGTAGCGGCGTAATGGACGTTAAAATTACAGAGCTGTGATTCGGTTCGACTCAAACAGGCGGATCAGACGAGCTAATATAATGAAAAAGTCTCAACTCTGTCATTTTCATCATGGAAAAAAACCCCAATGAGGGTTGTAATAGAACAACATGTCTCTCTCCCTTTTTTTTTTCTTTTTTTTTCTCAACACCTTCTAGGAAATTTGTTGCTTAACCGTGAAAACTTGCAGGGCATCTTCCTGCGTGTGTCGACACTAAACAACTCCACCAGGGACAGAGGCAGGGTTGGTTCACTTCGGACAGCTGTAGCATTGCATCACGATGTCAAACCGTTCCTGTGCAATCACATTTCTGCTGCTGAGGTCAAAGTGAAACATCAGCTGGACTCATCCCCCCAAAGTCCTGTTTTCCAGCTCAACCAGTCATCCTGGCAGCCAGTTAAACTTGCTAATCCGGGAGTTTTTTCTGCAGTAAGCAGGCATGTCAGCGGTGTGTGAGGCCCGAGGCCGTGCCGGGAAGCAGGATGTAAGCCACCTCCGTGAATTACTCCGTGAATAGGTGGAGACGCATGCTCGGGCCTGTGTTGGAGGGAGGAGCTACGGAGGCCAGTCAGTCAAAGTCGGCTTTATCGCTGTATGTTTCCTGTCTGACGCCACATCAGAGAGGAGAATAGAGAGGAAGCAGGCTGAATAGGTTCAACAGCTTTCTTTTGCTCTCAGACCTTTTAAAGGATTTCTTCTGCACTGGATTTTTTGGGGGCTTTTTAAGTGACAATGGGACTATGTTGCTCTGAAAAGCAGAAGAAAAACTTGAGGATGCTTACAAGGTGGAAAAAGGTGAGTTTTAAACTGTGGGAGTGTAGTTTGACATGTGGAGACAAATAAGTTTAGTTCAGTACTTCAGACATGAAGTGAATTCTGTAGTTTTACTTGAGTTAATTGCTGCTGTTTAAGGCACAGGGCTGTATGAATAAATGAGTTGTTACATGTTTAGGACTTGTTAAGTTTACACTCAGATTTCCTGTTTGTGTTCAGGCCACTATGACTAAACTTAATGAGTATTTTTACCTAAATTTCATGTCTTATACGCTAACTTTCTGACACGGTGGCTCTAGCTCGCAGTTAATCTAATTATTCAATATTTCTGAGAACTTAACCACAAGATTTTTTTTTTTAGTTTTTGCGGCATGGTGTAACTTCCTAAGTTGACATTTTTGCTCACGCTAAAGGTTGCAGGAGTTAATGCCACGCGTTGAGTAATCCTGTGCAAACTCACAGAGCTGTCAGCAAGCCCAGAGTGTGTGTTTTAGCTGAACTATGTGACCCGGGGCGACGGGTGTGTTTAATTCATCCTCCACAGGTCACTAAAATCAGCCCCGGCCCTCTGCTTTAAACAATCAATTACCATTTCCTTTGAAGGGAGCAGACTCACTCCAAGACCCTTTTTTTTTGTCCCTATGAACTTGTCTTTGATTTTTTTTTTCCTTTTCTTTATGGACGGCTTCTGGCAGCTTGTTTTAGAGAGCAGCCAGCTCTTTGAAAGCTGTGTTCAAGTTTCACAGTCAAGCCAGAAGTCAGCTCTCTGCTTGACGGCTGGAGAGGCCAGAGAGTCTGCTTCAGCTGGAAGAGAAAAGCTTTCATAGCAGAGGCAGAAACTCATTTTATATGTGTGTGTTTTTATTCTTTAAATGAGTGAAAGTGCTCTTACTTTCTCAGGAAACAATGACACGGTGCTTATTATTAATGTTTTAAACCTTTTTGCTGTTTTAAATTGGCGAGATTTTTAACGAATTGTTGAAATCTGCTGCACAGAAACTGCGTTGTTTTTATGTGACTGGATGTTGAGTGGGGACCACCGTGGGAATGATGGAGGGGGACCATGTGACTCTGTTGCTATGGCATTCAGGCTCCCGTGCAGCCGGTGATGCTGCAGACTTAAAACACTGGGAGGTACTCGTCTTAATTCCAGATAACAGCTGTTCTCTGAAAGGGAGAGCCTTTTAAACACGTTGACGGACGGACTGACGGACGCTGCGATGCGTTCGAGTTTATAGTTTGTTTGAAAATTAAACCAAATTCACTCTGATTGGTTGATTTGATCTCTTTCTCTTTGCACCTCCTGGTAAACAGTGGGAAGCTTTGAAGCATCACGTTGCACAGTCGTGCGCTGTGCGCCGCATCTGTTCTGCATTACTGAGCAGGGCGAGCGTGTGAAAAAGGGAAGGTGGGGGGGAGGAAGAGAAAGAGAGAGATGTGGGGGGGATTCTCCGATCTCTGGCTTTCTGCAGTGCTTTGCATGGCTCAGTTTTTATACAGGGTGGGAGGCAAAGAGAGAGAGAGAGAGAGACTCAACCAGTGTGTCTGCTTCAGCTCACCCCCCCTCTCCCTCCTCCTCTCCGCCGTCTACCATCCGTCTTTTCATTTTCTCTCTCCATCGACTAGACTGCCTTTCCTCCTTGCCTCCTTCAATATGGGTTTGGAAAGGCTGTATCCCCCCCACCCAACTTCCCTTCCCTGCATCCGTGCATGTCGCTGGATAATATTTGGATGTTGTCGGGAAGAGACGGAGGTCTAAAGAGAGACTGAGAGAAGCAGCTGGAAAAGGATAAAAAGGGAGGAAACACTGATCGGATCTAGGGGGATTCCATCACTCCGGCTAGCGAGCTTGGAAAACAATGGAGCGGGTTAGGAGGGGGCGCATTGTGCTGAGGATGTAGGGGTCCGCCACAGCCCTTCTCCAGGCTGCAGCTGGAGCGCTTTCCACCGCCGTCCACCACCGCTGGGATTCCTGGTGGCGCCTGGAGCTTCAGGCTGCAGGGCTGAGTTCAGCCTTGGGGATCCACTCAGAGAGGAGCACTCACTGCTTCTGCTGGGGAGCACCAGGGGCTCAGAACCGCTCAGCATCATGCCTGAGGCCAACTACCTGTTCTCCGTGTCCTGGGGATACATTAAGGTGTGTCCCGGAGGAGATTTAACACGTTAATATCTTTCCCCCGGAGCTGCTGAAGTGTTGGTTGTGGATGTGTGATTGCGTTGGGTCTGTGCGGCTGCATGTCGGGAACACTGCGGCATCTCGTATCACACGGACGCTGGGTTTTTGTCTGTTACACTGAATTCTGTTTGTTGAGCTGTAAAGACATGAGCACAGATCTGATATGGCACATGAAAACAGCGGTGGTCTCACGGGACCGGCGTCCTGTGCAAAATGGGAAATGCTTGTTTTTTGGAAGCAGCAGTGAAATAATTTGCGAGTCATTCAATTTATGTTTTTATCTCTTTTGCTTCCAGTTCAAGAGGATGCTGAACCGGGAGCTAAGCCACTTGTCCGAGATGAGTCGCTCAGGCAACCAAGTGTCAGAGTACATCTCCAACACCTTCTTAGGTAAGCACCGCAGCTCATGTTCACCCACACAGAACCAGTACAGGGAGCTAACTCGTCTGAAACCAGTCTGATCCGGTCTGGAGGAGAGAAACAGAATCCCCTCGCTCTGACTGCAAAGATATGTGGAGGGAGGGCTTCATACTCGGGGAAGACTTCCCTCTGGAGAGATCAGGAGCAGTAAGGGAGGAGGGGGGGGGTTAGAAGGTATATGTGCCATCAGATAGACGCTGCATTATTCATCCAGAGCGCAGCAGAGTTTCCTCGTCTTTAAAAGCCCCCGCGGCGTTTCGTGACTCACCTTCAGCCCCGCAGGTTTTTCCACCCTCCCCATCCAAATCACCACCAGCATGCAGCCGGACAGCTTCTTAGAAATGTTCTCAAAACACGCATCCATCTATCCTGTCCCACAGCAGGAAGAAAAGGTGGGGGGTGGGGGGCGGATGCACGGTGGAGGAACCATAGACGCGAGAAAAAGCTCAGCTCTGTTCAGCTTTGAAGCTTAGCGGTTTTGTCTGCATCACATCTAACACCTGTCAGGTGGAGAGAGATCATTTCCTCTGCTCTGTGGAGGATGCAGCTGAGATATGCCCCCCTCCTCCTCCCCCCTCCCAGACTGGAGGAGTTTCACTCTCGCTCACATCCAGGCAGCGGGTTGAGAAATGTCACTCGACAAACAGAAAGACTGAATCACATGCAGCGAATAAACCCTCATAAAAACATGTCAGCCGTCTCTCCAGCATTCTCTGAACTGTTGTTACGCCTCCACAGCACACACACACGCGCCACTGGGATTTTTTTTCTGATTGTCATAACATCTCATTAGCACCTTTTTTTTTTTTCTTTCCATCACGTTTGTATGAGAATGTTTTTGCGGGTGATTTTATGTCTTTCCTGCCGCTCGGGGACGGGAGTATTTTTAGTGGCGGAGACAGAAAGTGAAGGATTGTTCTAATTAAATAGCCGTCACCACGGCTTTAATGCGTTGCCACGTAGGTGCAAGAGGTCGCCGATCTCTGCGTGTTAACTGTTTACTCGGTCTAGTGGCAACAAGAGCCGGAGGGATCATCCAACAAGCGACTGAGCTTAACCGTGTCTCCGTCTTCTTTTTTTTGTCTTTAATTCTGTTTTTTACAGACAAGCAGAATGAGTTGGAGCTTCCCTGTCCAGTTCCAAAGTCCAGGGACCGGAAGAGGAGGCAGGGCCAGCAGCAGCAGCAGCAACAACAGCAGCAGCTGCTGCAGGGCGGGATGATGACGCAGATCAGCGGGGTGAGGAAGGTCAGCCATACCTCCAGCATCTCTGGAAGCAGCGGAAACTGCTTTGGGGTGAAGACGGACCAGGAGGAGCTGCTCGCCAAGGTGAGCGGAGGAAAGACGAGATGATGCTCGGCGTCTCAGTGGGTCGGGTGATTTTTTAAATCTGGCCCTCTCTTAACAGGACCTGGAAGACATCAACAAATGGGGACTGAACATCTTCAAAGTGGCGGAGCATTCCCACAACCGGCCGCTCACCTGCATCATGTACACCATCTTTCAGGTCAGTCTAAACATCACCAGCTGGAAAGCATCCCAACAAGTTTTAAACATCTTTGTTTTAAATGAGTCAAACTTTCTTGTAATATTTTAAAATGGTCTTCAGCAACATTAAACCTGCGAGTTATTCCAGCATGAAAACCACAGCTAACTAGACGTAACAAAGAATAAACGCTATCCTGTCAGACTCGTCATTTGTTTCAGTTTCTTTAGTTTTAAAGAGGTAAAATGTTTTTTTTTTGCATCACAAAGTGATTCCCAGGAAGATATTAGCTGAAAACTCTGCGTATCTCAGCATGCCGTGCAGGGAAATGTTAAAAAATTGGATGAGTGAGGAATGGAAGAAGCAGAAAACAAGTTTTAGGCCTAAAAATATGAAATCTGATCTGTAAAGAAAATCCATCCGAGGACCTGAGATGCATCCAGACCTTCAGATGATCCGTCAGCCTATTCTTCTCCCTCAGGGGTCTGATAGCTTTGAGTTTACCTCAATATACCACATAAAAGATGTTTACCATCTCCATGTTTTGTATCTTTTTATTCATCTTTACGATCTGATGATTATTTTTTCCTCTATAACCAACTTTATTAACATATTGGGCTTAAAAATTCACGTAGAATTCCTCTTTTTTATGATAAAAAACAATGAATAAATGGAAAGAAATGTAAGACCTTCCCATCCCACTTTTACCCTCGTTATATTTACGTTATTAGATGTAAACAGTCATGTCTCCGGTTTTACTTGGTCCTTCGACGTCGAACAAAAACTTTGTTTCAGACGCGATCTGATCGTGTCGGCGTGATTGTAGACCTCTGGGAAGAAAACTGGGAGAAAAGACGAGAGATATGCAGAGTGATGTAAGACCTGGACTGATGGAGAGATGAATCCTCCCCACAGACCAGACTCAGCATTACTGAAGCAGAAAACCTGGAGAACTATTCCTGAAGGCTGAGGCCATGTCTCGTATTTCTAGTATAAACGTTGTGCATGCAGACAGCTGTAGAGGCCACGAGGCACACGTCGGTGTGAACCGTATGTTCTCCGTCTGGACCGTCAGCTGTGAATCATCTGTCGGGCTTTTTCTCTTCCACATGATTCACAGCTCGCCGAACGCTCCGGCTAAACGAGTCCGTCGCAGACGTGTGAAAACACGCCGGCCACGCTCCGACGTCTTCGTCTGCTTCTCGCTGCAAAGGTTGTTTTTCCTCATTTTCCTCGTCTGTGTCGCACACAGGAGCGAGACCTGATGAGGACGTTCAAGATTCCGACCGACACCTTTGTGACGTTCATGCTGACCCTGGAGGGCCACTACCACGCCGACGTGGCCTACCACAACAGCCTGCACGCCGCCGACGTGGCCCAGTCCACGCACATCCTCCTGTCCACGCCGGCTCTGGATGTAAGTCATGAACCATTTCCTTCCTCCTCTTCTTCTTCTTCTTCTTCTTGTTGAACCAGTTCATTAAGTTTTTTTTATTCTCCGTCTTCTCTAAACACAGGCGGTCTTCACTGATCTGGAGATCTTGGCGGCCATTTTTGCTGCAGCCATTCACGACGTGGACCACCCAGGAGTGTCCAACCAGTTCCTCATCAACACCAGTGAGTTTAAAACATCCACATGTAGTGAGATCGGTGTCCTGAAGCCAGAGCTGGATTTAATTTCCCTGCGTTGTGTTTAGACTCGGAGCTGGCTCTGATGTACAACGATGAGTCGGTGCTGGAGAATCACCACCTGGCCGTGGGCTTCAAGCTGCTGCAGGAAGACAACTGCGACATCTTCCAGAACCTGTCCAAGAAGCAGAGGCAGTCGCTCCGCAGGATGGTCATAGACATGGTGAGGAATACGGCCGGGACGATGTGCTTTCCTCCCGATTTGATTCTCTTTTGATTTTTGGGGGGGAGGCGGCGCCGAATCAATTTAAATTGTGGTTCTTAAGATATTTCTAGTTTTTTTTAAAGTAAAAAGAAAATTAGACTTGTTTTATTTATACAATCTTTTGTAGAAAAGAAAAAAAGTGTAAATGTTTTTTTACTAAAAATGTGTAAACAAAAATAATTTTACAAAAAAATTGTAAAGAATTTTTTTTCCCGCCAAACGATTGTAAAAGAAATCTTTACATAAAAAACGTAAGAATAAAAAAATTAGCAAATTTAAAAAAAAAAAAATTGCCAAAAAATAGTTTTATAAAGTTTTTTTTTCCCCATTTTTTTGAAATTTTAAATGAATAAAAATACAACCCAGTAGCCAGACCATCATTCAGCTATAATGCCCGACAAGACAAGACAAGTAAGAAATGTTTAAAATAAAAGGAAAACTTTTGGGGAAAAAAAATATCGATTTTAAAAATCATGAACCAAAAAACGCGAAATTCATGTGAATCGATTTTTTTTTTCTCCCACCCCTGATGAGCGAATGTCTGAGTCCGTCTCGGACTGCTTTCAGCCATCAGACTCGTCTTCATGAACGTATTCTGTCCTCCAGGTTCTGGCGACGGACATGTCCAAGCACATGAGCCTGCTGGCCAACCTGAAGACCATGGTGGAGACCAAGAAGGTGACCAGCTCTGGAGTCCTGCTGCTGGACAACTACACAGACAGGATGCAGGTAAAGAGTCGCGTCTTTTACGTGAACTGGTGACGGAAGCGGCGGAGAGAAGCGGCAACTTATCAGATCTTTTTCCTGCAGGTGCTGCGTAACATGGTCCACTGTGCAGACCTGAGCAACCCCACCAAGCCTCTGGATCTGTACCGACAGTGGACGGACCGGATCATGGACGAGTTCTTCCACCAGGGAGACAGAGAGCGGGAGAGAGGGATGGAGATCAGCCCCATGTGCGACAAACACACAGCTTCAGTCGAGAGGACTCAGGTAGAAACAAACACTCACCGGCTCCGAACATGAGGATAAAAATCACATTGTCGGGAATTCCTCATCAACCCTGCTGTGTTCTTATAGGTCGGCTTCATCGATTACATCGTCCACCCTCTGTGGGAGACCTGGGCCGACCTGGTCCACCCCGATGCCCAGGACATCCTGGACACGCTGGAGGAAAACAGGAACTGGTACCAAAGCATGATCCCTCAGAGCCCCTCTCCTCCTTTCTACGCCAGCGACGGAGAAGGAGGTCCACACGGGGACGCGGAGGACGGGCCCGTCGAGAGTAAATTCCAGTTTGACCTAACGCTGGACAACCAGGACGGGCAGGGTGAACACAGGGACAGCGGGGTGATGGACACTGCCGTGGAATCCGACCGTCGTCCATCTGATCCGGACGAGGTGGAAACTGAGACTCGGGACGTCTCCCCGGCGGAAACATAGCCGGAACCCTCGGGTATTTTTTGGGCTGAGTTGCTTTTTATTGCAGTGGAGCAATCCTGCAGATCTGGCTCTCTAGGAGCCGCGTGGCTTGGAGGGGCACCCCTGTAAACGAGGCTTGGAAACCCTGTGGCAGTTTGTTTATGAGTCGCCCCGAGAACGGAGCCGGAGGTTTGTGGCCTCTCTTCTTTTACGCAGAAGGACCGCAGAGGCCCGACTGAACCCGGGCGGACGGAGAGTCTGACGAGACGGTATGACTTTGTGGGAAAAGTAAAACTTCCGTACTTGCACTTCAGGACATTTGTACAATATTTGTAACGTCTCAAGACTGGATGACACCAAACTCCTGGTGACCAAGTTGTAACCAAGTAGATTTTTTATTTTAACACTTGTCTTTTTAAAAAAAAACAACAAAAAAAGTGTGCCTTTTCATTTTTGGTTTTTATTTTTTACATCCGTGTCATTTTGTAAATGTTTTTATAATTTATTGAACACATTCATGTAGCTGTAAAAAGAAAAATGTCCAATTTTCTACAGGAAAAAAAAAAAGGACATAATTGTCTCTCACAGTCTTCCTATTGTTCTGGCAATAGTATAAGCTTATTCTCACTAAAGCAATCGGTGGATGTAGGTCAATAATCAGCTGACTTTCTGGCACAATTTGCACTTTGTGGCACACTATAAAACAAAGAGAGCATGGAAAGGTTCGCTAATTTATAAGACCAAATGATTTCATTTGATTAATCCAAATATCTCATTTCACAAGCAGTTCAATAAACTCGTACGGGACTTATTTCTTAAAGAAATAAAGACATTTCCAAAGAACATTTTAACGACTTCACTGCCAACTTTCCAAAGTGAAAAGTTACCGATTCCTCACATTTTTTGCTTCCCAGTTATCTAATAAATTCTCATCAATATCAAAGATATTGACTGCCAGTTTTGTCCCCCCGAGTATCTTCCAGTAGTTTCTGAGCATCCCATCCTCCATCAATGGTTTCCATCGTGATTCCGTCTGAGCTTCGAATGACTGTAGGACTGTGTGCACGACGTGTTAGCCACAGAATATTTCTATCTGGTAGTTTTTAATCACAGCACCTTGAACATGTGGACGGTCCTGCAGCTGGTTGCAGATCCGTCTAACTCTTCCTTAAAGGTACCACGATGAATGATGAGGAGGGACGGCGTGACATTCGTCTCCTACGAGTGTGTGCGTGTGTGTGTGTGTGTTTGTGCGTGCGTGTGTGTGTGTGTATCTAAGTTGTCAAAGCCGCACAATCTAGTCGCACCCAGCTGTTTTGTTGTGCTGACAGTAAACGTGTATTTATTACCTTTTTCCTTGTATATGATAATATTGATCGCTAATATTCACTGTATATTATTATTATTATTATTATTATTTATATGCACTACCACATGTCAGATCACAGTTGACTGAACTCGTCTGGTGGTTCGTCTGTATTTAGTATTTTGTTATAAAACCTTAACGAGAAGTTCT
The DNA here is from genome assembly GCA_037177055.1 of Atherinosoma microstoma. Taxonomy (NCBI): domain Eukaryota; kingdom Metazoa; phylum Chordata; class Actinopteri; order Atheriniformes; family Atherinidae; genus Atherinosoma; species Atherinosoma microstoma. The sequence continues at coordinate 3,998,147 of JBBBVU010000008.1, forward strand.
GAAAACTACGTTAGCTTTGATATTCCAGCCAGAAATGTTTGTAACGTCTCTACGACGACACCACCTACGAGACGCCGCTGCGGCTTTTTGGTCTTTTTCTTCTGGTGGATTGTGAAGGCTGGACATTTACTGTACGGTGACAGGTCATTGTACAGCTGTAGGGGTATTTGCTTACATATATAGCAATGTTTCAAATGTATTTTTTCAGTGTTTTCCTCCTAGTATACTGATAAAATGGTGTATGTTGTGCTCAACAAATGTTTTCTATCCGATTATTAAAAATGGGCATGTATAACACAGTTTGTCTGCTCTGGATGTGTTTTTCTATTTCAGATTACGCTTCAGAGAAAACGCTTTAAAGCCTGGTCGACGCTTATAAGGGCTGAAAAAATGATAAATGGGGTTTATTTTCAACTGTAACTCAAAGTTTAGACCCAGATTTATATAAATAAACACAACCAAAAGTGTATTTTAGTGCAAACATTAATGATTAGAGATGATTTTGTTGCTGAAGGTGATCAATAACATCTGTGTGCATGGACTCATTGTAAGCCTGATGTTATCCTGTATCAACTATAAGGTAAAAAAAAAAAAAAGTACGAGGATAGAAATTTAATTCTCCGTTTTTATTGTAATTCATTCAGACAAAGTAAAACAAACTTTGTGAGACTTGGCGTCCGTTCTCTGACGTCCGTAGATTCCACAAACATGAATATGAAGCTTATTATTATGAAGCAATTTGATTACTTTTGGTCTTTTTAGGTGTTTTTTCTGAAAATATGGACAGGAAATCATTCATACTGCGCAATTCAACAAAAAGGGTGACTCAATGCATTACACAGAACATAAACTACATTAAATAAAACTTTAAAATCTAAATGTTCAGGAACATAAGAGTCAAAAGGTGCGAGAAAGTTTTTAAAGCCTTTCAGTTTAATTCTGTTAATGAAATATGTTGGCAAGTAAGAAAATTTCACGGTTTGAATTAAAAGAAGCAAAAGTGAATGAAGACCTTTAAAAAAAAAAAAACTCTCCAATTGACAGAAAGCCAATGTAGAGACCTCAGAACTGGAGTAAAAACACTTCCATAGTTACACTCAGATTGGTTTGTGCATTTCTATTAGGTCAAGTTTATTCATATAGCACATTTAAAACAAGGTAAAGTGCTGTACAGAACTGTAATAATAAATAGAAGATATGATAAAAACTGATGATCGATACTCAATTAGATGAAAAGCATCTAAAAACACCAGAAGATAAAAACAAATAAAGGTAAAATCCAGTGCAAATAGATGCGTCTTTGAAAGAGATTTGAAATGCTTAAATCGACCAGGCACATGTGATATGATGGGGTAGAGCGTTTCAGAGCCTCGGACCTGCTACACAAAATTATTCTGCCGCCTTTTGTCTTCAGTCAGCTTCTCGGTATGACTACAAACAGGTGATATGAGGAGCGTGTTATAAGGCTGGACGTGTACAGTTAAAAGTTCTGCAAAGTAAGAGGGTGCCAAACAACTCAGACACTTAAAAACAAACAAAGTTTTAAATTGGATCCTGTAAGATGACGAGGAAGTCAGTGGAGGAAAGCCAGTACAGCGGTGATATGGCCACTGCATTCGGGACCATCCGCAGCCGGTGGACGGAGGACTGGTCCAACCGAGGATTGCAGTAATCCAGTCTAGAAGAAATAAACTAATGAACAATATGCTCTAACTGGCTGACTGGGATGTATGGCTTCACTTTAGCTAAGAGACACAACTAAGAAAAACTCGTCTTTATAGCAGAAGAGATCTGTTTGTCAAATTAAAAGCGTTATTAAGAAGCATCATTAACACAAGTCCTGGTGAAAGAACCCTGGGACAGATATCAGCTTAGTTAAAAGGATGGCCAAATAAAACAATCATTTAAACTTAAAAGATGTAAGCCCGTCCAGGTTTTAATGGCATGAAGACAGTTGATTAAGCTCTGTGTGCAACCTGGGCCAGGCCTAATTAGCAAAACAGCTATTACAGTTAAAAAACAGATTTTTAATCCTTCGTTTGCCTCAAAGATAAATGATCTTTGTTTGACTGAAAGAAATTCTGGAACATCCAGTTGTTTATTTATTTAAGGCACCTGGAAAGTTTTTCAGAGGGACCATAATCCCCTGGTTTTACCTTCACGTAGACTTCTGTCACCCTCTTAACTTTGTGCAAAGCAACTAAATCTCTGAGCAAATGAAGGCATGTAAATGTTGAATAAAAGAGGCCCCAGAATTGAACCCAGTGGAACTCCGTATGTCATTTTTTTCCACTCCATAGGTGATTACCAACAGACACAAAGTGGTTTCCGCCTTTCAAGTAGGATTCAAACCACTTTAGCTCTGTCGCAGTATGATCACGCCAGAGCAATTTGTTGTGGTCTGCTGGGATTAAACACTCAGATCCGGTGTACGTGTCAAAGATGTCATTTATTAGTTTAATGCAGACAACGTGTCAAAACTATTTAGGAGCTCGACAATTTTTTTCTTTGTTTGTTTTTTTGAGGCGGTGGAAGCCATGTGGTCTGAAGCAACTTGAACTTCCTGTACCATCCTCTGGGTGGGCACGTTGTGATGCCTGTGGTGGCTGCTGGTTGGCTGGTCTTTGGGGGGCTCTTTGTGGGCTTCTAAACCTTAGAGGGGACGTGGTTAGATACGGTTATGTTTTCACAGTCTTATTCCTGGTGCCTGGTTCCTAATCCGGGTTAATTTTTTATTTATTTATTTCTCACTTTGTCTTCTTATAGGTGCTCTCTATGATTATCTGCTTTGTTTCTTACAGAGGCCTTTAAGTTTCTCTACAAGTGTAGCTGGTTTTTCTGTTGTAGCTGTTCGGTTGTTATAGTTGGGTTTTGGGTGGGGGGGGGGGGGGGGAGGGGGGGGGGGGGGGGGGGGGGGGGGGGGGGGGG
>JBBBVU010000008.1:4011920-4038938 GCA_037177055.1 Atherinosoma microstoma
TCTTAGCTGACAGGAGAGGCACCCGGTGTGGTCTTCTGCTGCTGTAGCCCATCTGCTTCAAGGTTGGACGTGTTGTGCATTCAGAGATGATATTTTGCATAACTTGATTGGAACCAGTGCTTATTTAAGTTACAGTCTGCCCATGCTCCTATATCTAATAAAGTGTATTTGATAATTACATTTTTGGGAGTTTCCTATTTAGTTATTAACTCTACATATGTGGAGAGATTAAAATGCAGAAGCAAAATGTTGGGGCAGGAAATACAGGCGGTCGAAGGTGGTGCAAACATTTTAAATGGCTCTACAGATTAATATTTCCAGAGAAACACCATGAGTCAGACACAGATCAGACAATCTATCAACAGTGTGAGTGTGTGTGCACGTGTGTGTGCACAGTGAGGGCCGCTGACATGTAAATGCAGGTGGAGCGTTTAGCATTATGTCAAAGGGCGGCGAGGTTGACGGGCCTACGTGCAGCTCAGGATGCCAACAAAGATGCCAAGCCTTGTGTCTACGCAGTGAAACCTCTGCAGCAGCTAGTTTCATTTTCACTGTTTTCCCAGTTTGCATGAAACAGAAGAAGAGTGAACCTTTATCTCAGGTTTCATTTTTAAAAATGTGTCTCTAATGCTGTTTTGGGGGGAAATTGCAAATGTTGTATCACAAAGAGCAAACATGGGACTTTTGTTTGCCTTTAAGTCATGTTCACACAGAGCCCATTAGGTGCCAAGAGTTCAGCTTGCCAGTTGAACTCTTAATATCAGGATGATAATGCAAAAAAAAGGGTGATTTTTTTGGGTTGTTTTTTTACGTAGTCTGTCAGGGGAACTATCCCCCACCCCCCACCCCTTTTTTTTTCTTTCATTAGAACCTTATTTTGATTCAGTGGGTAAAAGAATATCCAATTAAAACTTTAATTTCGGTAAAAACTGAGATTTTACACGTAATCAACATTTTGAAAAATGAAAATCAGCCCCAATTTTTTTTGTAATCAAATAAAATAAGGAAGTTATGGCTACTTTAGATGAATATACTTTATTAATTTTCATTTTCTGTACCAATGGAAATGTTCAATTCAGGGTTGTGGAGGATATCCCAGTAATTAGCAGGCAAAAGACAGGGTACACCCTGGACAGGTCACCGGTCTATGGCAGGGCCAACACAGAGAGACAGACAGCCACTCACGCCTAGAGAGAGATTGAGGTATAACTGGCTATCATGCATGTCTTTGGACTGTGGGAGGGAGCTGGAGTACCCGGAGAAAATCCATACTTAGGTAGAACATGCAAACACCAAACAGAAAGGCCACTTTTTTTAACTCCTCCCCAGCCGAGGCTCGAACCAGTGATGTCTTTGCAGTGAGCCTGAGGTGCTAACCACCACAACACCGTGAATTACCATATTTTTTGTTTACTGGTATCCACTTGAAACGTCAGCCGCTGATATTCAAAAACACTAAAACAGTGACACCCAGCGGCCACACAAGGAATTACAGCAGTCTGTGCCTATGCTGTAGTACGCATGCGTCACCAGCAAGCGTCGCTGTTGTGCCGCTTACCGCGCGCTGACCGCACACGGACAGCAGGAGTCAACCAAAACCAAGGAATTTCTGCTCCAGCTGATTCGGTCGCCATCTTTGTCGCGAACATAAACAACACCAGCGGCTCGCGTTGGCGTCTGTGAGCACCGCGGTTGTCCGGAAGAAAACGAAGACGTTTTCTCCGCCGCAGCGTCGATCTTTTTCCGCCGAAGATGACCGCTGACCGGGACACCTGAAGCCACCGCGTCAGTCGGTAAGACGGGGCTCGCTGTCGAGCTTGCAGGGGTTGTCAGCTGACGTTAGTTTGAATTGCTTGTTAAATAGGTTGTTGTTGTGCGCGAGAGCATGATGCCATGACAACGGCGCGGCTGTCGTTAGCACATCGCGAAGCGTTTTTTTGCCGATTCTGTCTCCATGTCCGCCTGTTTTCACGTGAATAACAGACATTAATCACAAGTTTTGGGGTTAAACCGTGTTTATTTAAACCCCCTCTCAGCCTCAATGTCCTCACGTGAAGACGCAAAGCTAACCAGGCCACTCGGTTTTATGTTAAGCTAACCAAAAGAGATGCTTGTACGTTATTAGTCTCCATTGTGACTCCTGTTTATGATTAAAGACAACTTGTTTTTCCTCAGAGATGGGGGTCCTCTGCGGATTTCCTCACCGGCAGGGAGCGGAGGTGTAAAAAGGGGCGGGGGGCGGGGAGGGAAGCAGAGGGGCTTTGCTGCCCGGAGATGGACCAAGAGTACGAGAGACGGCTGCTGAGGCAAATCAACCACCAGAACCTGCCAACCAAGGTGAGATGCAGAGGAGAGCTCCATCCTTCATATTTGAGCATGTCAGTCACATAGACTTTAGTTTTTATGAATAAATATGATCCTAAGCTGACTCAGCTGTTGGTTTATATAACCCTGATGGATTGTTTGTGGGGTTTTTTTAACCATCCCAGTGCTTAAGTGCTGCCTGCAGTCCTGCCAGTGTTAAGTCAGGAGACCGCTTTATTCCCACCCGAGCTGGAAGCAACTGGAGCATCAACTTCCATTATGCCAACGTGAGTAGTTTATTTAAGTATCTTTGTGCTGGCAAACTTAAAGAGTTTTATAATTAAAGTTAAAGCTGCTGTTGACCCGTCATTTCCTCTCTCTCTCTCCAGGAGAACTGCCGCTCTCCCACTCAGACTCACAAAGCAAAGGACGCCAGTTCAGATTCAAGCAAAGGTTGGAGATCCATCATATTTCTCTCCTTGTGAGTAATTAATCTAGCTCTTGTTTTCAGTCCTGAGTTATGTGTCTCGCTGCCTCCTCTGCAGACGCTGTGGCGTACGCTGCCCTGCTGAGGAATGAGCTGCTGGGGGCGGGGATAGAGACGGTGCCAGACTCTCACATAGACGACCGGCGGCATGCAGTCCTCGCTCAAGACTTCCACAGCCTTTTTAGGGTGCTCATCACTAAAAGCTGTTCAATAAACCAGACACATACACTGCCTGTCCAAAGAAAAGTCACATACTCTGATATGTCGTTGGACAGCCTTTAGCTTTAATTCCAGCAGCATTCACCGTGCTGTAAGCTTCTTCTATGTTACAACTTGTATTTCCATCTAGATTAATTTTTCACTCATTAAAATCTCGTATTGATGATGGCAGACATGGACCGCTGTGCAAAGCCTTCTCCAGCACATCCCAAAGGTTCTCAATGGGGTTCAGGTCTGGACTCTGTGGGGGCCAATCCATGTGTGTGAACATGATGTCTCATGCTCCCTGAACCACTCTTTCACAATCTGAGCCCCGTGAATTCCTGACATTGTGCCTTCAGGGAAGAATAGCACACAAGGTTTGATGGCTGCATCTGCCTCTCTTCTTAACCTGATGCTCCCATCACTCTGACTGGAACAGGGTCAATCTGGACTCATCAGACCACATGACCCTTCATTTCTCCAGAGTCCAGTCTTTATGCTCCCGAGCAAATTGAAACCTTTTTTTCTGATTATCCTCACTGATAAGTGTTTTTTTTAAGGCTACATAGATGTTGAGGCCCGACTCCTTGAGTTCCCTTCATATTGTTCATGTGGACATGTTCTTACTTTCACTATTAAACATAGTCCTGAGCTCTACTGTTGTTTTGTTAATAATTTGATCTCACCAAATGTTTTAAGTGATCACTGATCACATTACATTTCTTCTTGGAAGACGATGGTTCCCCACTATCGTTCCAGTTTTTAATAATGTGTTGGACAGGTCTTAACCCAGTTTAGTTGTTTCAGGATCTCTTTAGATGTTTTCTCTGCCTGATGCCAATAATCTGACCCTTCTGAAACAGACTGACATCTTTTCCACAACCACAGGATGTGTCTTCCTCCATGGTTGTTTAAGAAATGAGAAGCTGCTTGTTGCATCATTATCTAATGGGAGGCTCTGAGCTTTTTGCGTACTCATACAGTCTGATTTCTGTCCATCTTATGTTGATGAGTTGATGTGTAGATCTGTTTATAAACTGCTTTTATCTGGGAAAATGTATGACTCTGCTAAAATCTCTGAACGACTAATGAAAATAAATCACCTTCAAGTTGTTGTAGAGTCATGATAGTTGACTCAGAAGTCAAAATTTAAATAGGAAATAACTTTAAAGTTACTTTTGCTGATAATGGAAATTAGAGCAAATGAACAAAACACTGACGTGTTCAGTTTGATGTAACACTGATTCTCCTGCATGTTTTCTCCTCTGCAGTACACTGTCCACAGTAAGAGAGTGCCTTTTGATAGCGATAACGAAGTCTCCCCATACTCCCTATCTCCACTCAGCAACAAGAGGTGTGTAAAGTCCCACCGGCTGAACAGAAATGCTGCTCACGCTCAGTTAAGTTACCCTGTTTTTCTCTTTTTCTTCCCATTCATGATTCTGTAGTCACAAGCTGCTCCGCTCCCCTCGCAAACCAGCGCGAAAGATCTCAAAGATCCCCTTCAAGGTCCTGGACGCTCCCGAGCTGCAGGACGACTTCTACCTCAACCTGGTAGACTGGTCGGCGGGCAACCTGCTGAGTGTGGGGCTGGGAGCCTGCGTCTACCTGTGGAGTGCCTGCACCAGCCAGGTGAGACGGAGGACGACTTCTTCTTCTCGTGTAAATATCAGCAGCTCTAATCCGCCGTCCTGCATCTGTCTTCACAGGTCACGAGGTTGTGTGATCTTTCAGTGGATGGAGACTCTGTTACATCGGTTTGTTGGAATGAGAGGGTGAGGAAGCCGGAGATTTATCCTCTGCTTATTTATGACAACATTTAATGAAAGTCGTAGCGGAGCTGATGGTTCTGATCCTAACAGGGAAGTCTGGTGGCCGTTGGAACCCACAAAGGTTACGTTCAGATCTGGGATGCAGCTGGAGGGAGGAAGCTGACCAGTCTGGAAGGTCACTCGGCCAGAGTCGGTCAGTAAAGTGGAAATTACTCAGATATGATGTTTACATGATGAAAAGTACTGCTGTTGCTTGTGGGAACTACAGAAATATAGTTGTAATATTTTATATGATGAAGACATTAAATGGAAAAAGTCCAACCAATGTTTCAACAGCTTATAGAGCCACCCTTAGCTGCAATAAAGTAATAATTTTCATCATTTGGAGGAATTTTAACCCACTCCTTTATAACGTGGCTTCAGGTCAATGATGTGCGAAGACACTCGTTTCTCAAAACATTGATTTTTTTTTTTTTTTTTTGTCATTGGGTGGAAGATGTGCTGACGTGTTGGGGATCATTTTCCCAGTTTCAGACAAGTTTTAGTTGTCAGTCAGATGGTCCTGCCCCCCACTGGGATCCCAAGATAATTTTAGGGGGTCACCAGATTAAAAAAAGAAAAGAAAAGAAAAGAATAGGGCCTACATTTATCAAATAAACTTATGTTATCTTGGGAGTTGCGGCTCAAAAAGTGTGAGAGCCACTAGAAAACTTTGCTATGTGGAGTTCATGGTTCATTCGATGGCTGCAAGGTGTCTGAGTCCTGCGGCCGCATAGCAAGCCCAGATCATCAGCCCTCCACCACCGTGCTTAACAGTTGCTGTGAGGTGGAAAACACACACAAACATGCTGTATTATGGCTACATCTCTACTCTGGTCTCTTTAAAAAATAAATTATTTCAGAGGTCCTGCAGTCTGTGGTGGGGCAAGGATTCATACAGAGCGTCCCTGTCCGTGTCTTCATGTGCTTTACATGCGTTGTAAAGGGTTTTTGTCCTTCCTCCACCTCTAAATCTGTCCATTCAGCCTTGTTGAGTCTTTCACATCAGTGGAAACATCCAAAACTTGCAGGACAGTTTTTTTTTGGACACTCCTGGCTTAAGCTGTGGCCACGTGTTCTTTTTATAAAGAAGTGCTTATCCTTATAACTCCTCTGGAAGCAGTGAGGATGAACTTCGTTTTTCACTCACTGTTTCAACATTTTGGCTCATTTTTAGAGAATTAATGACACACTGATACCGGATTTTTAAGACCAGACGAGGACAAGATGATGATTTATGTCCTGACTTGTAAAAAGAGGGGTTGCACTTTCTTTTTTGACTGTTACATGACTGTAACTTCAGCTTTAAGCTCTGCAGCTGAGGCTCAGCTGTTGCTGTCTTTATCTGCTGCTGCGTTCACTTAGAGAAGCAAACGTCTACATCCCAGTTGGCCTCTTAAACCGGCCAATTGCTCAGAGAGGATCTGCAACTTCCAACCAATCACAATCCAGACCTTCCATTTGTTATGGTATGCTGTCATTAAGGGAAAAGCCAGGTGGATTTCTGACTGCTGCAGTGAAATCTGAGAAGCTTCCCCTCAATGCGTTTTGCCCCAGGTGCCCTGGCCTGGAATGGGGAGCAGCTGTCATCTGGGAGTCGGGACCGAGTGATCCTACAGCGGGACGTCAGGACACCCCCCTCTGCTGAGAGGAGGCTGCAAGGTCACAGACAAGAAGTGTGCGGCCTCAAATGGTCTCCTGACCACCAGCACCTCGCCTCTGGAGGCAACGACAACAAAGTGAGGGAACCTTTGACCCCAGAGCCTCTTGAAACTGGTTTTACAGACCAGTTACAGTCGGAGGAAGCTGTTTTTTGGCTGTTATCACACCAAACATGTCCTCTCGTCTTCTTTCTTCTAGCTCCTGGTGTGGAACAGCTCCAGCCTTCTCCCAGTGCAGCAGTACAGCGACCACCTGGCGGCGGTGAAGGCCATCGCCTGGTCGCCTCACCAACACGGGCTGCTGGCGTCGGGCGGCGGCACCGCTGACCGCTGCCTGCGTTTCTGGAACACGCTGACGGGTCAGGCGCTGCAGAGCACAGACACCGGCTCCCAGGTCTGCAACCTGGCCTGGTCCAAACACGCCAACGAGCTGGTGAGCTCACACTCCCACCCCCACACACTGACGGATAAAACCAGACTGCATTTAACACAGTTAAATGAACCGGTTCGTACTGGACTGTCACGACCATGACCACAGGAGAAGTGTGTTCCTTCTTCGGGCACACACAGTTTGTTCCCAGTTAGTTGGTTTTCTGGCACACGCAGTTTATTCCCAACACCACAGAGCAACCAACATTTTATCTCTGAATTTATATGTGATCTGATGTGGTCGGTTAGGTCATTTAAGTCCATGACGTCCAGCTTCAGGACAAGATTCAGTCCAGTTCAATACAATTAATCATAGTCCAGTTAAAACCATTACATGGACCACATTAGTCCAATTTATGATAATTACGTTCATATAAGCTGATTCATGAAAAAAATTAATATAGTTTAGGAAAAGTTAAGACTGATTTCAGGTACATGAGAACTGCTACTTCATTTATCCTGAGTGGGGATTTAGGCTCAACAGGCTGCGGTGTTTCAGCGCCCAGGGAGCAGTTGTGGGGTTAAGGGCCTTGCTCAGGGTGGTCCGCCTCTCTCGGCACACTGGGGACTTGAACCCGGGTCATTCGGTTGCCATGGCATTTTTCTGGAGTTTTTACTTGCTGCTTTCAAAGTCTTTAAAAAAAAATTCTTTGTTTCCAGGTGAGCACCCACGGCTACTCCCAGAACCAGATTCTGGTGTGGAAATACCCATCGCTAACGCAGGTGGCCAAGCTAACCGGACACTCCTACAGAGTCTTGTATCTGGTATGTTCTGTGGTGGTGTACATATGTCTCATGTTATCATATATTACACAGTCTAATTTAGATATAAGGAGAATATTTTACACACGTCAGACAAAACTATTTTCAATGTCTTCACTGAGCAACGTCATTGTATTGACCCGTAGGGGTCTATGATCACACCAATGTGATCAGATCACTTGCTTTTCAGAGCTCTGTTACTAAAGAGAACAAAAAGTAAACTACATCATCTGGAGAACTGCTGTCAACTTCACTTGGAAGCTCAGATCGGAAACTTTTCTAGATTTTGTGTGACGTCGATAGATCATGTAACACCAGAGAGATGAGATTTAACTGGATAATACGAAATTATTACTGTATCCTAGTGTAATGATGGGGTAAGATGACAAGGAGTTGCATTTTTATTTATTTATATATATATATATATATATATACTCAGAATTTATCGTCATTTCGTCCTGGAAACTAAGTGGTTGAATCGGCTGATACTCATCTATCAATTTTTTTTCAATATGTATTAGATGATTTTTATATATTTTATGTCCCAATGCATAAAGTAAAAAAAAAAATATTTAGCTCATATAAGTGAGGTTGTCCAGTAAACTATTTTTATGTGGTATAATAAGGCAACATCGTAGTATTTGATAGTCAAAATAGATTCAGACCCTTTAGAGTTCAGAAAGTATGAACGAAATTGAAAGATTTGTTGCCAGCAACACACTGTAAAAAGTTGAGAGAAAGGTAGAGAAAGACAGAAGTTACCAGAATATATCAGTAACACTAACGTGGAAGATTGTACAATCGCTAGATTTATCTGGGGACAGGTGAGGGTGTCAGGGTTGGGTAAAAAAGGAGGATCCACCGAGTGTTTAGTCTGTTCAAGCAAGGAGAGTTCACGGCTCACCACTATTTGCCAAACTTGATCAGAGAATCAGAAAGTTCCAAATAAAATGTGTCAGTGCCAGATTGTAAAGAACTTTGGTCTTTCAGCATCTACAACATCTACAGAGCAGATTAAAGGACATCTCAGTGCCTAAAGGGAAAAGATGGACACTATTGTAAGATGTCTGCTTCTACGTGAGAAAACATCATGCCTCCATGATCGTGTGCCCAGGAAGTCCTTGGAAGAGCTTCTTAGTCACCTCAGTCCACTGCTGCATCCAGAAATGTAACCTGAGACTGTTTTACGGACAGAGGAAGCTTTATATCATCTCCATGCAGCTGTGTAGAGCACATCTGTCTCCTGCTGAGAATGTATGCAGCATCATGATGAGGAGAATCAGACGGCTGAGCAGCTGAAGTCTTATAACCTTAGAAAAGAACAGAAACAGTCTCGACTGGTTCCTATGAAGCTGGTCAGTGAAGACTCTCCTTTAACTAGAGGACCAATCAGAAAGCAGTATGTGACTGACCTGCACTGCAGCTCAAGCTCTTATTCATCCCGCTGATACAGGATTTCATTTGCATCTCACCACTGGATTCATTATTTCCAGTAAAGATTTAGATCCCTCCGTATACATGTACCAGTTTGTACTCTCTTCACCAGTTTTAATCCTTCAACCTCCCAGGCCGTGTCACCAGATGGAGAGGCCATCGTTACCGGAGCTGGCGACGAGACGCTTCGTTTCTGGAACGTCTTCAGTAAAACACGCTGCACCAAGGTCCAATAACCCGATTAATCCTTCACATCTTACGCTTCTATAAGAACAATCTGACTGATGTGCCTTTTTATTGACCTATTTCTGGACTAAATGAAAGGAATTTATTTGATGCTGTGTCATGGTTTTTAACCCAGTTTAATTTTCCTCTCCTCCCAGGAATCCAAGTCGGTTCTGAATCTCTTCACAAGGATACGATAGTGATCAGCCCGGGTCAGAACTGGATCAGGAAGAGCCTGACGGGCTGAGACTTAATGCACAGTCAACCAACAGCACTCAGACTTGTCTGTAGACCTCCTCCACCCAACACCAACCTCCACTGAGACAATACTTCTTTGAACTTTTTACTACACAGGATGCAGAAAAAACTTCCACCGACTGCCACCCTTAACAGCAACATCACATTTAAAAGAAAATAAGTCACGTCTGCTTAAAAAGTTGGTGTTGTTGTCGTTTCTGTTGTGAAAGTGATGAAGTTGTTTTATTATATGTATATATATATATATATATATATATACATGTGTGTGTATATATATATATATATATTAGCAGATGTGTACATGTACAAGAGCTCTAAGCTGAATTATGTAATGACATTTTTAAAAAGGCGCTCCTTTGTAACAGAGAGAAGACGAAGCCAGGCGTGTAAAGGGGTTGGGGCGGGTTTCTATATTTTGATAATGTGTGACTATGAACTACAGCCGTATGCATCAGAAAAGACAATAAATTAGTGAACAAACACAGTCGCTCATGCATTTGCAACAAAAAAAGTGTTTATTTTATCAGTTGATATACATTCACAGCACTGTGACACTTTAAATGTTATTCTGCTTTAAAGTGACAGTTTTTTTTTTTATAATTAAAAACATGTTGGACAGAGACCCAAATTTCTTAATAACAGTCCAGTTAATGTGTGTTTCTGATTTGGTTCAATCCAAATATTACAATTTCCCATTAATGATCCTGTTTTAACAAACTCAGCAGGTTTGACTTCATTTTTGCCTCTCCTTAAAACTTGCTGATCAAGAAAAAACCTGCAAAAAATAGCAGCAGCTCTGACTAGTATTCAGAGTATCCAGACCCCTGCAGGCCTCTGCAGAGCAGAGAGAACTCCTTTACGATCTCCTTAACACGACGCTTGTTGGTTTGCTCCCTAGAAGAAGAAATACAGAAAATGAGTATTGAAAATGTATTTAACATGAATACCAACCAGTGGACAGAGGTTTGCTCAACCCCAATGCCTCAGAGGTAGGAACACTGTACAATAATAAAATCACTATTTCAAATCACAATAGAAGATAAAAGTCACATCACGTTTAATGAAAAATTGTTTATCTTTCATTTAATGGCAGGATGTCTAAGCCTGTCGTGTGTAGTGTCCACTACAGTGGACTCCTATTTAAAAGCTGATTTCTAGTGGGTGTGGACGGCGTATTTGCCACTTCAGTGGACATTAGTGACTCATCCAATTCACTGCCGCCCACTGAAGAATAAATAAATGTATCATTTAACATATACAGCCTATAGATCCAGTAAAAAGTTTGGACAGCCTTTACCATAAAAAACTTTTAACTGGTAGTGTACATATATTGTAATGATCAAGTTTGCCTCAGTGATAAACAGAAAAAGAAAATGATAGGTTTCTTTTTTTCATAGAGTAGATATATAATTAAGTTTGTAAATATTTTATAGAATCAGTAAAATAAGATGAAAAAAGAAAGGTAGAATTGGAATATGTGGAAAGAAATGGGTCTGTTTTTTATTAATTCATGCATCACCGAACTAAAGTTTGGACAGAGGGCTGAAAAAAAAGTGGTACTGGTCAGTAAGGTGATTGGTTAAGAGCACCTTCGAGAGGAAGAGCCTCTTGGAGGTAAAGATGAGCAGAGGTTCAACAATCTGCAACAAGTTGTGGAGCAAATAAGGTAATCGTAAGTAAATCATTTTCACTATTTTGAGTAGGTTTTTTTGTCCATTTTAGTTCAGAGGTCTGTGACTTTTCATTTAAAGACACAGTGTGCGAGAATTACTGACATCTAGTGGTAAACAAGGGCATAGAAATAACCTCAAATAACAAGTACAGGTGTGATTAGACGGTGGCCGTCAGCCAAATTTTTTTTGTGATTATTATGAGGAATAAAATCATATATTTTACTTCTGCTTCTCAGTTTATATAGAAGACAGACTTTGGTTTAAAAGATGAACTTTTGGTTTTGTGATGACAGTGATGACGTTACCTTAGAAACTGCTGAGTGAAGGTACATTTCTGCTCTGTGGAGACCTGGGCTGAGGGGAACCCTGGGGGCTGCAGGGTTTCTTCCAGCCACTGAGACAACAAGGCTGGACATTGTCTGTTCAGATTCAGCAGGACATCAGAGAACTGCTCCGTCAGACTGCGGGGAGACCCGCCTCCAATCGCCTGCGAAAGGAAGAAAATTCACAATTACAAGACAGTGAGGTGCCATTTTTGATTATTATCTTTGCACCGCATGATCCATCCCCCCCCACCCACTCATCTCCAGAAGCCTGGTTCACCTGAAGCACGGTCTCCGTCAGAAGCTTTCCATCCATCCGCAACACATCGCCAAGCGAGGGCATGTCTTTACAATGACCCAAGAACTCTGTCTGCCGGGGACATGACAGAAAATATCATCCAGTGGGTGGTCCATTGAATTGAAAGAAAATCTGGCACATTTCAGTCTGGACTTACAAAGAACAGGCAGGCGGCTTTTACTGTTGGGGTCTCTGGAAATTTCATGGAGAGAATCCCTGAAGAAAAGCAGGACGAAAAGATTTTTACATGATAGATTCAACTAATGAGTCACGCATTTGGTAAAAAAGGACAAACAGAACATGTTTAAGAGAAAAACAATCTTCTATTAGTTTCAAAAACCTAAAAACATTCAATCCTGCTTGTACATCCAACAAGCAAGCGGTGATACTCACCACAGTAAAACAGTGCTTTTACATCTAACTGGTCAGACTGGTACAAATCAGGCTTCCTTTTAAGAATCTAATTGTCAAAAACACACAAATGCTGCATTTAGATCAATATTCTGTCCGCTGTAGACATCTACATGTATGAAGGGTTTTTGGCGAACTCAACAAACCTGAGCGTGGAGGTGCATAAATGATTCTGCAATGTCAGGATGATCCCTCGGACCTGCCAAACAGGAGATGAGTCAAAGCTACGTTCGAATCCACGCAGACATTTTCCCGCAGCTCTCTTTTTACCTTGTTGAAAAATATTGAGCGTGGTTGACGTCAAGACTTCAATGAGGCTTCTGATGTTAGAGATGTGGTGATCCTCTCCAGAAAATATGTGAACCATCTAAAATAAAAATGAAAGAGACCGGATCTGATCCCAACAGTATGAGAGGGTCTTCAACAAACTCCAGAGGGGTTATGTTTTATTTATTTAGGCTCTGATACGTGTAGCCGTACCTGACGTGCCAGGTCCAGGGCCGAGGCTTGAGGGAAAGTGCAATAGATCTGGCCCAGCATCTCACTCAGCTGAGCAACCATGGGCCCGAAATCGTGTAGGAGGGTTCGGACGGATTTATCAAAAACCCCACACACTGCCTGGAGGAGCGCGGAAAGGGAGAGCAAACAGATTGATCATGCATGCACGGACTCATATCTATGCAAGGAGAATATCCTCCTACCTCGACCACCTCTGAGTCATCAAGCCATTTACTGAGGATGGTCTGGATCAAAGAAAACACTTGCTGCAGCACAACTACAACCTAAAATATTTCAAAACAGAGAATGAAGAATATATTTGGGGTTAAAATCTCCAGTTTTATTTCGGTGGCGCGTCATTTTTTCTGTGAACTCACTGGGTTTTGTGTGTTCTGTGAGGGTGTGAGTCTGGAACCGGCTGCTGCCTCGAAGTCATCTGCATGCCTGTTGATGTCCAGAGTGGTAAAGAGACTAGACAGCATCCCCAGGATGTGGATGATGCTCTGTTTGTTAGTAAGATCAGGCTGCGGGGGCGAGAGGAAAAAGATGTTACTGACGTGCAATACGCCACGATAAATAAAAAGACATGTCATTGTCCCACATGGAAGTGCTTTTACAGACGTTACTGTAAACGTTGAGTTAAATGCTGCTCTAAGGAGCTCAGACTGAATCACAAACCCTGAACCCTGATCACAGAACTGTACGTCAGACTGGAGAACAGCCTGAACATACTCATTAAAACGCATTAGATCTGCCCTCTAACGCAGCATCATGTTCAATTAATCCAGATTTGCAAAGGACAAAATGTTCACATAGGAAGTAACATTTTGTCCTATCCATTCCTCTTCTTTTTCTTTTTGTCTGTGCTCTTCTCATTGTTTAGATGTGTTGGGAATATGGCTGGAAAACACCGACACCACGCTCATACATTCCTGAAGGTTTAGAAACATTTGAGTCAAAACGCCATCAGACAGCTACACCCAACCACCATCAACACTTCTCCCATGATGCAGAACTGTTTCATGTTTTTATTTAAAGCTGCACTCCTGAGCTTTGGCAGATTTTTCCTCATGAAGGCGGCACCTAGCGAAGGCTAAGTCAGGATCTGTTGTGCACCTGTCTCGTCTCTGATCTCTCTCCAGCCAGTAAAAGTCAGTCTGATGTTGACTTATCTCTTATGGTGCGTTCAGACCAAAAGCGTTGTCAGCGTCGGGAGCGTCAGGTTTACATGCAAAGTCTACGGCCAAGAGCCTCCTAGCAGCGCGTTTTGAGCGTCAGGGGCGGCGCGTTTTGAGATTTTGACGCGTCTAGATTATTGTAGTCTTCAAGACAAGTAGCCTATTAGATTTTTTTACAAAAGGATTTTGAGCCAAGTTTTTACCATAAAGTGATGCAAAAAGTTTTCAGAAACTTTAGATCAAATATGATACGTACAGCATTATAGGGTTTATGTTTGGGGTTTTTTCCTACACGTACTAATATACAACACTAAAACAAGTCTAAAGTTATTTATAAAGTTGCTAACCTGCACAGTTCACTTTAAGAGAAATCTGAAAAAGTTTAAACCACTTTTCAGGAGCTACTTCTACTAAAGAAAAAACATATTTAAATGTATAATTTCAGGACCAAAATAATAGTAATAGTAGTGACTCTTGTTTGTAATTGGGCACAAGCTCTGCCAGTTATCTTTTTTTATTCACCTCCTGCTGGGCCAGTGTATCCAGCTGCTGGACATGTGGAGCGATGAGCGAGTGCAGTCGGCCTAAAATCTCTTCGGCTGGTAGGGCGGACAGGAGGAAACCCAAGGCCTGCATCAGCCACATGCACTGGCTGCTCTGCACACACACATACAATCACAAAAAACACACAAAGTTTGATGGAGTCATGTTTCTGAGGTACTTTAGAATCATTAAATTGTCCAGGCTGGCCACTCACCTTATGAACTTCTTTTACCAACACATCCTGCAAAAAAAAAATCCACATTTTGGGAAACTGTAATCGCACCATTGTTGAAAAGAAGCAGGTCATGTGGAACAGGATGTCGTGTGTCTGACCTGTGAGACAGTGAGGATGTCCTGAGCGAAGGGGCCCAGCTCGTGTCTGCACTCCCTGCAGATCCTCTTCAGTGTGGACACGCTGGACACGGAGAGCTCGGCCTTCCCAAGGCCCTGGAGCACCATGGGTAATATGCCACCCAACATCACAGGATGGTCAGCCAGCCACTCAGCTAGCGACCCTGGTTAACCGGGGGGAGATACAGAAAGATGGGATCTTAACAGCTGAGAATAAACTCTGATCACAAGCCGTGATTTACTTCAGTCATTTTTTTTTTTTTTGCTTTAGTGATGAGATGTAACTTAGTTTAATCACAGATCTGTGAATGGTTGACTGCTTCATAAAAATATTCAGCCTTGCAGCTACGCTGAAATAAAGTTTCTGGACTCTTTTGTTCAAGTTTTGGCAGTGAAAACGATGTTTGCTAGCAGGATCACTTCCATCCATTAGCTCCATCACAGGGCCACCACAGAAACAAACAACCATGCATGCTCACAATCACTCTTAGGGTGAGTTTATAAGCACTAGTTAACCTGACATGCATGTTTTTGGACTGTGGGAGGAAATCTAAAAGAATCATGCACAGGGAGAACATGCAGCTGACATTTGAACCAGGAAGGTCACAATTTATTCCATCAAGGATCAGACTGAGATGATCTTAATTAAAAAAAAAAAAAAAGCATGCAAAATGAAATAAATGAATGATCAGATACATTTCAACAGATGTTAGTTTTTACAATAAACAATGAGACAAGAGTGAACAAGCATCCGAGTATGTACCTATGGTGTACATGACTGTGTCAGCCAGCATAATGTTGCTGATGTTGATTCTGGGGATAAGGCCAATCAGACCAGGAATAACATCAGAGTAGTTCACATCTATGGTCTCAGCTATGGACTGGAAGCCGAACAACAAAGCCTCAGTGTCCTTAAAGTGATGAAAAACAAAGTATGATGTCAGAAGAAGAGATGATGTGCAGGAAAAAACATGGGGGTGGCAGACAGACTGCTCCACAAAAACGAAGGAACCAAAACTTTGTGCAGACAGTGATACTCTTACTACTGCTATACAAACCAGAACTGAGCTCAGATGCTTTGTGGGAAAAAATTGGATCACCTACGATTTAATAGATTTAAAACCAGATGACCTGAAGGGCAATACAGTTAATAGGCTGCAGCAGCTAAATCAAGTTATCTGGAAGCATATGCTGTGCAGAGACGCTGAAGGAGGATATTATCTGAAGCACTCTATTATATCATTTTAAAGGATGATACATGTCATCCAAATCTTTAATGAAAAATACATTTATGGTATTTCTATGGTTATTATCAATAAATGGTATGGTCATATGTAGGCCTGTCACAATAAGCAATAAGTCAATTAATCGCAAGGTAAAAATAAGCGAGTGCAATAAGTTTGCCGGCCTCAATAATATTCATTTGCTCTCTGTGAGCAAAAAAGTAGCAACAAAAATACACGAGAGGTACAAACTGGCAGTTATGCTGGTTTTCCCTGTATGAGCACCACATTTAATATTTCTTTAAGAGAAATTTTGTTTACAGAGAGTTCATTATCTATAATAAATTATTTCTTGTTTTTGTTTAGTTATTTAAAATTTCTTCCAGTTCCAGTGAAAAATATTTTATTTTAGAAATTAAAGTTTATTGATCTTTGAAAGGATGTACTTATATCCTTATGGCATGTTATGGCATATTATTAGTTGAAAATGGTCTCAATTTGGCATCATCGCTTATCGCAATATT
Source organism: Atherinosoma microstoma (assembly GCA_037177055.1). Classification (NCBI taxonomy): domain Eukaryota; kingdom Metazoa; phylum Chordata; class Actinopteri; order Atheriniformes; family Atherinidae; genus Atherinosoma; species Atherinosoma microstoma. The sequence continues at coordinate 4,028,515 of JBBBVU010000008.1, forward strand.
ATCGTTTATCGCTATCATTTCTGAGATGATTAATCGAACAGCTAAATTTGTTATCGGGAAAGGCCTAGTTATATGGTTTTAATATATATGTTATAGACATTTTTATGTTTTGTAAAATCAACCATTTCTGCAGGACCCTCAAGCTCCCAGGCCTTGCAGAAAAATTATACTAATATAATATAATATAATAATAACTTGCCATGTTTACATCCTGCCCTCTACACCTGCTAATTAAAGCATATATATAACCCCCCTCCCGTCTGAAAATACACCAGTCAGTATTCAGATTTATGGGAAGGTACGTCTGCACAAACTTGGCTTAAAATACATGTGAAGACTCCAAAACATCCCAGAAACTGATGGCTCTTTAGGTCGCTGGTTCTCAAATTTTTTGAGCCATGATCCCCAAGATAACATACATTTTTAACATTACATGTACTTTGTATACTAACTTTGTTGTTTATGCATTAATGTATTCAAAAATGAAGCTGCTTATTTCCCAGCTTTATCTCTACATTAATGGTTTAAGTTTGACAGCCCTGATAAAAATCCCAAATTTATTTGATAAATGTAGGCCAGGTGTGCCCAAGTCCGGTCCTCTAGATCTACCCTTCTCCAACATACCTGAATCAAATGAATGGCCTCTGCAGAGCTGAATGACATGTGGACGAGGGAATTCAGTCCTTTTATTTGGGTGCGTTGAAGAAAGGGATGTGTGTAAAATTTGCTCCGGAGGACTGGACTTGGGCACCCCTGATGTAGGATATATATTTTTCACAATTATCTGACGACCCTATGAAATCATTCCCCTTGGGAGGTCCAACCCCCGGTTTGAGAACCACTGCTTTAGGTGTTGAGGTGATGCCAATAAAGTAACTGAGAAGAACTGATCGTGCTGGTAAGTCCTCCAGCCTGTATAATTTGATCCTACAGCAATAATTCTTATTAGATGCATCACTTAATGTTATTCGCTGTCGACCATCCAGCACGTCCATGTGGATTCCAGTCATTTGCTCACAACACTAACAGAAAAAGAGACAAATGCCCATAAATTGTTTAATAATCTATACTTGTATAGAAAAAATGATGGATATACAAGTATGAAATGTGTTCACATATCGATTTAATTATGAAAATATGTATAAATATTTTCAAAACCCAATGTATAAAATGTATATAAAATGTATTTCCTTTGTAGTTCTATCACACCTAAGGCCTCTCACACCCCATTTCACACTTTGAGTATTGCTATGACATCATCACGAAGCTATGGTCCCTTTCTAGATTGGTTGCTTGGAATAAAAACACTTACTGGGTGGTTAGAGCAGTTGTGGATACTCAGTCTGGTGAGTACTTTAGAACAGTTCTGGTATATGATGAGCTCGGACCTGTGTCCATATGTAATAATGAAAGTGTAGACCCTGTTGCAATATACAGTCATTAATCAGTATTTGATAGTCTCATTATCATGGTTATCTTTAAGATCACCATTTAATTTGTCAGGGAGATGTTTAGTATATTGAACGGGAACCATGTACAGCAGCAGCATTGGTCACCGAGGAAAATACAAAGCACATATGCAGATAATATTAAACAGTACATTGCATGGTAAAATAGAGTGAAACAGTAGAGAAAATACAAAAAAACTGTAATAGTAGTTATAAAAGTAAACATAGGTTTACCCTCCGCCCACCATATTTTTTTTCATGGTCAAAGGGAAACATGGCAAATGATAAAATGATGCTTTTTGAACATGTTTTTTTTGGTTCTGTGCAGAATATTTTGAAATGTGATCCCTCTCACATGCTTAGGCCGATGTGACATGTCTTATACGACATACAACAGGAGGTTCAGTACATATATTTGGAGCATTCATCTCTTTTTCAGTTAGTCTTGTGAGCAATTGTCTGTGCACCGTGCATGTGGGGCCCATTAGGTTAAATTTGGGCTGCAGATAAGGGACCAAAGTGGGTTTGTCTGCAGTTTCCATGGCGGCCTCACCTATGTTTGCCCACATGGGTTTGATGTTGGTTCTGGCCCCAGCAGCGTTTCAGCTGGGGCCCAACTTGGTGAGGGCCCATGTATTTCTGTTTAAATTTGCCCTGTTTAAGCCCAATGCCCACTTAGCCCACCTACATCCCTTATGGGGCTCATACAGCCAGCCTACATGGGCTTTACATGTGGGGCCAATGTAACTGAAACCACATGGGACCTGCAAAATTTGCCCAGTTCAAGCCCATGCCCACTCATTACCCACATAGCCCATATTTAACCCTAATGGGTCCCACATGGACATGCCATTTGGGGATAAATACCTACAACTTAAAGAATAAGCTGTGTAGATGAAGCTATATGTTCATACTGAGTGCTGTAGCAGGGCTTGCTAATGACATTACCTGCCACACCGCTGCCTGCTGCGGGTCCATCAGCTGTCTACCCAGCCTGTCGTAGAGATTACTGAGCAGCTCCGCTCCCAACATCTCATATACATACATTAAAGTGTCAGAGATGTCCACCCTGGAAAGCAGACCAACGAAGAACGTATAGTTAAAGATGCAAAGCTAAGCATGGAGGTTTTTCTACGCAAGAACGTCTCTCCAGCATTAGTCGGGTCTTACATTGAGCATCAAACTCCAAAATATATCTGAAATCTGATCTTAAAGCTTACCAAACGTTTCCTCACTTACCTGTAAATCCTAAACTGTTCTTTGTCATCAGACGTCCAGGAGGCGTACTCCTCCTGAGAGGGATAGTGGGACTTGTGTAGCAGCACATCCACCAGCTGGAAATAAACTGGCCTGTAAACCTGCAGGTAAACGCTCTGCTTCTCTTCCTCAAACGACAAAATGTCATCCTGAAAAGTGACGCAGAGAAATGTGGTAAATAAAGTGAAAAGAGGGATTTTGCCGCTTAGCTCGACTTAGTTTCCATACCTGCAAAGTGTACCAGAAGGTGAGCGTTAGGGAGCTTGTGGTCTCACTGACCGGATAGTGTCCGGGCATGCCGGTGCAGAACAGAATCATGTTAACCAAAGCAAGATATGCCTGCCAGTGGTCCAGCTGTTCCAACAAAACCCTGTCACACACAAACAAATCAAAACATAAAAGATAAATTCCTGAAGTCTGGTTTTCAGAGAGGGCTATAAGCATGTATCCGTGGGTACCTGGAGTGTGTTTCCCCCAAAGCCACTGCGATGCGACAGATACCGTGTGAAGTCTCCATGTCTCCATCCTGAGCAGCTGTCTTCAGCTGGTCATAAAGCCCCAGCACCAGAGGCATCAGGCCCAGAAGAGCATCAGTGTACCTGCACACAAGCGTTCTGGGTCACGCAGCTGGAAACAGATCATCACCTACGAGGTGGCGTGGTTCTCACCTGTGGCAGTCGGGCTGTGAGATGGCGCTGACTATCGTCTCCACTGCCGTGTCAAACAGTTCTGGGTTAGACAGCGCAGTGAAACAGTCCTGGACCAGTTCCTGACTCTCCCCTAATGGCACATCCAGCCCCACCCAGCTGGATAGACAGCGGAGCACCTTCTCCTTCACCTGATCGGACGAGTCCTGGCTTTGCAGGAGCTGTCGCAGCATGGGACACACCACAGCCCACTCCCCAGCCAGAGCTCCCCTCAGCTGGCTGCGGCGAGCTTGAGCCAGACGGCTGCTCTGGAACTCCTCTGGAAGTACGGTGAGAAGCTCCAGAAGGGCCAGACAATGGGAATGGGGGTCCTGAGCGGCCTTCGCGCTAGAGCCATCTTCGGAATCGGGTTTCTGCGGTCGGAAAGCCCTCACCATGTCCGCTACCGGGTGGGACCAGGCCTGGGGGATTAAGTTAAGCGCCATCGAAGCCAGAGCCACACACAGACGAGTCAGGACCATTTTAGGTCCAGAGGAGAAGTGTAATATATGAGAAAGAAGCTGCATCCTCAGGGTCTCATGCTGGTCAGTGGGAAGGTCACTCCAGTGACGGGAAACCTTGATGTGGAGGGTGCTTGCACCAAAAAACTGAACTTCTGGGATCTGCAACGAGACACATGTGAGGACATTTTAACAACAAACAGCTGCTTTAAGCCCTTTTGGAGAGCTGACATTCACCCAGTCCATCTTTACTTATGTTCCTTAGCAGGTGATAGAAATAATGGAAGGAGACTGTAGAGCAGAACCTTATCAGGGCCGAGCAGGGCCCAGCAGAACTGCCATGCCTGTGCAGAGGCCTGGGCCTGGGTCAGCCACTTCTGGGCTACATTCTTACGCTCCATGTCCGGATCAAAGTACAGCTGGCAGAGAGCCTGCAGGAAGAAAGACAGAGCAGTGCAGAGGGAATCCTTGATGAAATAAACAATGTGGTAATTTCTGCTGGAAACACTTGGAAACCTTGATGAGAAGAAGGTAGGCTGGCAGAAATCCAACTTTCCCATTTATTTGGGCTTAATTTGACTCCCAATTCCTCACATACTGATACTGATGCTTTAATGCAGACGGTAACCCCATAAGCATCAACTCGAGGTATCTTCATGACAGTGTGGAAAATGTTGGAGATGGTTTTTCCCAGTGAAATGTATTTTATTGTACAATAAATAAATAATGTTTGAAATCATTCTTTTCTCTGCCAGATAAAGTCGTTTGTGTTTGTAATACCAATGAGCTACAGCTGTATTGTTCAGTTTAAAATTATTTTAGAATTCAGTGGAGCATTTAAAAGAATTAAAAGAATATTGAAGCCATTAGAAATGATGTATAAAATAAGTCTATATTCAGAGTTTTGACTTTGGAAAGGTTGGGAAGGGTTTTGAGACCCCTGAGAATCCCTGGATCTTACCCTAATACTATCCAAAGTAAACAAGGATCCTGATGGAAATTGCAATTTGTGCATCTATTGACTGGCCACCCCACACTAGCTGGGGTGGCCAGTCTAGCACTAAGTTTCCTGACTGCACACAGGGAACTGAGGAGGAGTCAGGAATGCATGGTGCTCCCAGTAAGCAGGTGTACTTAAATATTTCATCCTACACAGTCAACATAGGGTCATTTTTCTCTATCGTTTTTGTTTGTTTGTTTTCTTGGCAAAGCTGCCTTCATGCAGCCATTAGCGATCATACCTGCTGTATGACAAATGATTTGACAACAAAACAATATGTTGTCACAGCAACTAATCCAAAGCACTTGGTGTTAGTTATTATTAGGACAGCATATGCTTATAGCTGGCATCATGTTACAAATGGTCCAGAATGGCCCAATCATACAATGGACCGGACAGAAGAAAAAATACCTAAACCAGTAAAAACATGATAATATCTGCTCAAGAGAAGAGAGTGAATCGATTATGCGTTTTTAACGTTATTACATCGAGTGTCTGCAGAGTTTTAAGTGACTGATGATTGACAGTAACTTACCGACTCCACATTCTCCACCGTTAAGTCCAACTCCGCCGGGTTGTGTCCCGGGTTGGCGGGAGGCTCCATCTGGTGCAACCTTAAGATGTCTTCCTGTTGCTAAGAAACTAAAACCTGATCGATAAAAATCAATAAGCAGAAGGTCTCTTCCCCAGATAGTAAAAAATCACGCAGACAGGGGACGCAACGAGTCATTCAGTTCTCCGCACAGTGTACACATGTGCGCGCTCACCCAGGCGCGATGACATGGTGACCTCTGTGGGGGCAGAAAAAAAGGAGGACAGAAAAACACTCCCACGTCTTCTGTTCCCACCTGCAAGTGGCTTTTAATCTATTCTCACAGAAAGTCTGACGACTCATTAAATACTGCAGCGAAACTTGCAGCTTGTTCTACGCTACAGCGCGCTCACCAGGCGATCCTGACGCACACGGCTGCGCCGGCTGACGCACTGACGTCTGATTGGAGCAACGGAGCAACAGCGACTGTAAACTGATGCATTTAGGCAAATAATTTCAACTGGAAAAAGCACAAATCTGTGAGCTAGGGATAATTTATTTGCGCCGATCTCAGAGTACACGCAGCTAAATGAAGAAAAAAAAGAAAGAAAAGAAAAAAGAAACTGGCGCGTGTGTATGTTTTTATGCTCCCACCATGCCACGCGGCCCCACCCCTGCTTCTCTTCTGCCCGACTCCCTCAGGATATTTTTAGCGCTGATGATGTGCCCTGTCAAATCACGTAACGGAAACAACATCAGAGGGAGAGAAGAGAGCTGCTGCGGACAGCACCGACTTACTCAGATCCTCAGAGGAGGAAACCTGCTGCGGATGAGATGAAATCGGAAATGAATTTGGCGTTTTGCTTCTTGGTGGTGCTGACCGGCTCATCGCAGACAAGAGGTAAAAGTCTCATCCCCGGTGTGAGAGTGTGAGAGAGTCTGTGACGTGACTTGGACTCATCGACTCAGCAAATGATGCTGAACCGTCTGTTGAGCATTCACAGAGCTGCAGGCTGTCGGTTGATGAGTTTCTTTTACTTTTATGTGTTGGTTTAACACTCCAGCAGGAAGAGGATGGAGGATTCAGATTCTCTCTCATAGAAAGATCAACAGTTTCTCCTGAACGTGGATAGGGCCTGCATCTTTTGGTTTTCTAATGTCTGTCTAACTTTTATAATTCATTTGCATTCCTCATTGGAGCAGGTTAAAATAGTTCATGCTGAACATTAGAGGTTGTCTGATTCTTAGGTAATAATCTGCTGTTATATTTTGAGAACTGGCTTGTTTTTTGTGCCTTTAGACCCAATCTAGACAGTTATATCTCATATGGTTCCTAAGCTAGTTACATCCTGATCTGTGCAGAACTTTCCTTTATTGTTCAATAGTTTGTCCACGTGATTGCATAATAAAATAATTGGCAAATGATCTGATAATCCAGTGAGTCACGGGTAGCATCCCCATCTTCAAAACAACAGATTTGAATTTACTTTCTGATTTACAGTACTCGGCAAAAGTTTTGAGCCACTTATCATTTCTTTATATTTTGCTCCTAAGCAGTCACTTTGTTTTAAAGCCGTATTGGGAAATAGTTCTCCAGGCTTCTGAAGCTATTTCAGAGTTTGGCTGGTTTTTATGTTTTCTTTACTCATTTTCAGTCCAAAGCTTGTGACCATATCCAGAGAAATGTGTGTTTTTTTGTTTGTTAATCCAGTAAGGCATCTCTAACTCAAGGGGTGAACCAGCAAAGAACTAAATCTAATGTTTGTCTGTCTCATAGATAAATAATTTGCTCTCATCTATATTATTTCATCAATGAGAAATATAAAAGAAAGCACAGTTTGAGTGACAGAAAACAGGATTTTTTTTAAAGTTGATTCTCAAACAACCATAGGCCAAAACTTGGCATATAAGTGGAGGTCTAAAGAAGTAGCGGGACTAAAATAAAACCTGTCTACAGCAGATGAACTGATCTGACAGTGATGTCTGTAAGAAATAAGAAAAAAAAATCAAACTAAGATCTGATACAGAACCTGAGAGATGCATCTGGACCTTTAGCTGATCCATCTACTGTTCACTGAAGCCTCGTCAGACATGGTCTCCATGGAAACGTGGCTGTCAAGAAGACATTCTAAAGGAAGGGAAACAGAGAAAAGGCTGAGGTATGCCGCATGACACAAGAACTGGACTGAAAATCAGCAGCAACATGTCTGATGGAGGGATGGATCCTCAAAACATCATGACCTTTTCTTCTGTTCTTTTATGGTGGCTCAAAACTACACTCCAGTAGTGTTTATTACAAAAATATTCCTCACACAGCCCTTACATTTGTTTTAAATTCGAGAATATCCTACACTGAACCAGAAAATTCTCATCTTTATTTTCTGTATGTTACAGGTCAGAGCCGTGCTCCTCCTCCTGCCTTCACCACAGGCGCGTATCCGAGCCAAGCTGGGACATCAGCATCTCCCGACACGATGGAGGATCCTGCAAATGAGCTGCCACAGAGGAGAGGAAGTCCTGCAGGCGGGGTCGAAACCTCAACTGAACCCACGACTATCACCCAGACAGACGGGACAGTCTACCCAGTGACTTCTACAGATGCAGGATTCAGGACTCATTTGTTCCCCTTCAGCTCTGCAGAAGCCACGTCTCAACACACGCATGCGCTCATCAGCACAGCGGCTCGCCTCGGGACTTCATCTCTCTCAGGTATTCACATTTAAATGCTTCCATTTAAAAATGTATCATTATCAACAATAATTTGTCCTCTTCTGTTTCTGAGCATCTGTCATGTCTGTTTACGTTGCTCAGACCGGAGCCTGATAGTCAAACAACACACACTAAATCGCTGCTTTTATGCAAACAGAGGCCGTCTTCTCAGACTCAGTTTCACCGTCAGCGGAGTTCCAGCAACACAGTCCTCCCGTGACCCCCACATGACTGTGTCCGAGCCTGAGAATGTGTGTCGTAACCTCCTTTCAGAGTTTCCCTTTTACAGATCGGATAAATATAAACTGCTCAGCTGATGCCAGTTGCCTCTTTTAGGAGCACAGAAATGATGCAGTCGGGCTGCAGCCGACACTTCCTGTCCCTGCAGAACAAAGCGGAGGCTGTTGTTTAGCACTTTCCCACTTTCAAAAACTCAAAATGTTTCTCTAATTCAAGTTATTTTGCTAAATGGATTTCTTAACTATTATTTTTTTATTCTATTATTTGTTTGGATCCCCAGCTATTTTTCCTGGGTCCATTTGTTTATTACAGTCAAAATCTATGGACATGTACATGCAAATGTTTACATATACACAGCAATACATCCCTGCTTATAAAGTCCATAAACTATTCTTAAAATATATTATCATTGCACATGCATACATGCACACAAATAAACATAAATTACATATAATCCATGAAAGGCTCTGTCTAACTTAATATAAATACATGTTTACTTATATCCACATATATTCTAGTGAAGGGCTTCTTTAGATTTTTACTTTATAGCTTAGAAGTGGTGAAATAAACCAAACTATTTGCCACATTTAGTTCTGTGATTCAGCTGAAGGCTCAGGATTGTTGTAAAACTGACTCAGAAACTGTTTGGCCTGAATGTTGCAGCAGTGAGCACGGCATAGTGTCCACCCCCATCACCACTATTATTATGTTGATCTTATGACTGAGCAAACTGTGTGCAAACCATGTGATCACATCTGTTTTTAAAAGGGTTTTTTGACTCTGGACAGCAGCTTTAATGCCAGTGGGAGTGATTGATTTTCCTGCAGGGCAGTGTTGAGTTACCCCTGCCTGCTCAGACTAAGGCTCGTTTCCTTTGAAGAAATCCTCTGTACATTTTGAATTGACAAAGCTCAGCGCTCACATCCCCGCTTTCATCCGCAGCAGACCGGCTTTCATCCACGCCGACTCTTCTGAACGCCACCCCTCATCAAACCTCAGCTACTGAAGGCGGAGCCCTCCCGACCAGCAATCCCATCGCCACCTTTTCATCTCAGTCGCTCCACACTGAGCACGATGCAAGCGCCACGGTCCCCGCCTCCACCGCACAGCCACGGTCTGAATCCCCGCCCGCAGCCACCTCTCAGACCTTGGCGTCAGATCAGGTCCCTGCAGCACCGACACATGAGGAGGTTCCCTCACAACTGAAGGTCGGAGATGAAGGTAAGCTGGCCGGATAGAAAAGACAGTACCGTTTTCACTCATTTAACCTTAAAAAATTACTGTTTTCTTTTTTAAATCTAGACCTGGAAGGGTCCCACCGCCACTCCAACTCCCCTTTAGACCCCCTGCTGGCTGGTCTGCTCTCAGTGTTCATTGTCACCACTGCTATCGTCTTCATCGTTCTCTTCCTTAAGTTCCGCCAGCGGACAAACCACCCAGAGTTTCACCGGCTGCAGGATCTTCCCATGGTAAGATACAGAAAACTACGACACAGTTGTCTGAGTGGTGAAAGTGGAGGCATGTATCAAGTCCAGCAGTTTTATAGAAAAGCATTTCTGGAGCGTGATTCACCTTTAGGGACCCAAAGTCAAGATAATCCAGTCTGAAGTGTTTCATATTTATGAAAGTAAAATACATAAATTTCTGCATCCTTTTAGAAACGCTGAAAAAAAAATTCATCCCAGCTCAGTGTTTGTGGCAAGAAAATCAGCTGTGAATTTGAGTGTTGAAACGTCAACTCTGAACAGAAAAGAAATTCTTGGACATTTCTTTGTTTGTGTCAAAGGTTAAAGTTTCCCCAAGATCTGGCTTGGCTAATTAAAAAAGCACAGTGACATCCAAATGTTTGGGTAAAATGTCTTTTACTGTTAAAGCCCCCAGTACGTAATAATTACTCCCATCTAGTGGTGCACTTATTGAATCCAAACAACCGAGCGGTGCTCTCTGGTGCCTCTCCGTTTATGCACGTTACTACCACTACCGAAGCCGTGGAGAGTCATAAATGTGAAAACGTTAATATCTTGCACAAGTTGGAGCGTCCTGTCAGGTGATGAGCCACAGAATGATATAAGTCTGTTTCCTTATTGATGC
>JBBBVU010000008.1:4083026-4098723 GCA_037177055.1 Atherinosoma microstoma
CATGTCAATATGGAGCAAAATCTCTGAGGAATGTTTCCAACACCTTGTTGGATCTATGACACCATGAATTAAGACAGTTCTGTCTGATGGTAAAAGGGATTCCAGCCAAGTTTTATTAAAGTGTACCTAATAGAGTGGCCAGTGAGTATATATATAGCTCTTTTTTTCCAATTTTATATCAATCAAAGTCAACAAAGGCCTGGAGACCGAACCACCAAACTTCTAATTGGAGGAAGACCATTCTACCCACCAAGCCATGATCATCCCACAGCCATTTTTGAGCATTTCCATGCGCGTGTGTATCTGGTGATTACTACCCAACATTGTCATATGAAACCCATTTAAGGCTAAACACACTTCTGACAGCCAAACAATGCAAGCAGAAACCTCCCCAGCAGCTTTAGGAACAACCCACAGATCTACAGAGCGTCCATCCTGCAACCCACAAGATCCAAATGATCCTCTGCCAACAAGCCGGCGCCAGACTGCACAGAATATCTGCAGTCTTCATGTGACGCACAGTTACATGCAACTGGTTTGACTTTTGTGGCTGACTGGTGCACAAACAGTTCACTGCTCCAGGCCATACCGAAACATAACATTTTTTTACTTCATATTTTTTAAGTTGGTTTCCGCCGCTCCAGTTTTGTGCTAAACTAATACAACAAACTGCATAAAGTCACTTTTCCTCCCATCTCCTCATGTCTTAAAGGTAGGTAAGCACATCCTTAAATATTGAACTGTCCCTATAATTCTTTCCCTCTTTGGATTACTTCCTTTGTCCTCTTGATAATGCCACCGTCTCATGTGTCACTTCAATATTGATCAGTTCTGTGAGCCAAACATGGAAACTGAAAACCTGATTAACACAGTGCACACACAACCCGACTCAAATGCCATCTTTTCCATGTATTCAGGAGAGATCAGTGTAAAGTTCCCATACAATATTTATGGAAATGGCCTGTTTATTTAAACATGGCAAAAGTACACATGCTACATCACCGTGCTGCATGCAAGGTCCATGTAAAGCAGAGCTGCTTTCCCACACTTCTCCAGGTAACAGCACACCGTGTTTTCTACCGGGCACTTGACCTTTAATCCTGCAGGACCGCCACAGTTAGTCTAATGTTTAGTGGGTGAGCCAGTGTTAACTGCTGACCCTTGACTAGCTTCTGAAACTCTTTTAGACTTGGTGAAGAACCTGGGTGAATCACAAGCATGACAAGAAGTAATCTATTTCGTAGACCCCCTTTAAATTCCTTCAAGGGATTTGAAAAAAAAACAGGGGGAACCGAGGGGGATTGGAAACTTAAAAGTTAAAGACGGTGATGCAACTCAAATATTCATGTCAGCTTGTTAATCCACTTTTCAAAAGGAATTATAAATAGGCCTACTTATAATAGACACTCTGGAGCAGCTCTGTCTTCCAGCTGCATTACATAAAATATAATGAATTCTGCATCTAGGATACCAGAGGGGGGGGGGGGGGAGCATGTGGAAGCAGGAGAGGGAAGAGGGGAGATAAAAAAAAGAGGGGAGGGTGTACTTATTCTCCAGCTTCATGCTGATTTCCCTCTAACAGCATATGGTTTTGAGTCTATATGTTTAATGACTGAATAATTTACAGAAACATATTCAGTACTTAGCAGCCCCAAAGCTGCAATACAAAAGTGCCCTCTAGTGACAGGTGTTGGAACTTTACATGAGTTAAAACTAACAACAACCGCCTATTATAGAATTATATTGGTTTCAAAGCTGAATCAACATACACACATAAAAAAAATACTCTGTACATAGTACATAACCTATTCTATTAAACATTAATTCAAAATGTCTGCACTTTTACTGCTGCATCTGCTTAATTTGCAGTTGTATGTTTAGCATATTTCACAGTAAAAAAAAAAAGAAAGAAAGAAAGTTAAATCAAATAAAATCAACTTCTCAAGATTTATGAGGCTCCGTCGTGACTCCGATGCTCCTCTACCATGGACAGGATGCTGCCTGATAGCCTTTTAATGTCGCTGTGTGTGTCGGGATGTGCAGCCAAAGCTTTCAGCAGTTCAGTCAGGCCTTCCCTCTCCAGCATGCTGCTGTAATGTGAAGCTGGAGGATGGAGAAGAGACAACGTGATAATCCCAAACCCACACACCCCTCAGCGCCAACAGACCAGACGAAGACCAGACCATGTGAAGCTATGCAACATTAATGCGCATAAATGCATTAAAAATGCATAGAACAGAGTTGTACTCTGCTCTGTTTTACTGCACATGAAAACGGTTTTAAGGCTGACACAGGAGGCAAACAGCGAGCTGTAGATGCACTTATTAGCCACACTGCTCCTGGGTCTCCGCAGTTTTGTTTGCATGTCTTACTGTTTTGACTGCAGACCAGATGTATGGCCCATACTGCCCACAGCTGCACTCCTGTAGCCTGGCGAGGCTGAAGCAGAGGGCAAAATGGACGGAATGACCTGGAATGAGAGCATCACCAAACAGATGAGACAACAAAGTATTTAATGAGGACAATTTACATTCAGGACCTTTTGTTCGCACCAGATGGTAACTTTCTACAACATCAACGTAATTATTCCTCCAGAAAACAACTGAATATAGTCGAGCATCTTTCTTTAGCTATTATAAAGGCTCTTTATCTCTTCAGCAGATATCCAAATGAACAGTGGCATTAAGTACTTCAAACAGGCATTTATTAGATATATTAAATCAGCATAAACAGTGAAAAATGTTACGCAAGACCTCTGGAGAGACCACAGGATAAATAATTGATAGGAAAAAATTTTAATAAAGGCTTATGCAACAGGTAGCTGGCATTTAAAGCCAGAGACAATGAGCAAAAACATGACAGATAACTCTTCCTCTCACCGGTAAGACACCATTTCTCTCTCGAGATGGGTCCACGTTATTATCGACTCATGCTGCAAAGGAAAAAGAAAATGCACATTTGAAGGAGCAGCGGGGTGGATTTTATTGTCAATTATAAGACCATAAGCAGTCCAAACACACACCAGCTGCTTCAGCACAGTGGTGAGCAGCTCATCGTCCAGAGTCCAGGCCTCTGCCCTGGAGGCGAGCTGTGCCAGAATCCCTCCTGCAAAGTAACGGACTCCCACCTCCACCTGGGAGTCCTGCAGGAGACTGAGGATGTGCTCCATAAGGTCCTCATCCATCATATCAGCCTGCAGCTCCTCCACCTCTGCAATGTTGTTCTACAGCAAAAGGAAGAAAAATCTTTGTTTCTTTTGAAACAATCATAAGTATAAAACACTTTTCAAAGCATGAACCTCCGGTCTACATACGCTGCACTCACCAAAAGGCCGAGAACTTTCTGCTGAACTGAGGGTTCATTGTAGTAGGACTGCAAATGCAACAAAAGAAAAACTGTTTAGGTTACAATACGAGAGTATGTTTCTGTCTATATATTTGTGCATTTTCCTTTCCTTACGAACCTCCAGAACCTCCTCGTACAGCTCCAAGCCCTGGCACTCGATAAAGTTGCGGGCCGCTGCGGGCATCTCATCTGTCAGGTTCCACAGAGCACTGAGGGCAAACTTCAGAGTTGAGTCCACAACTCCCACCATGGCTTTCTGCTGCACGATGGCCAGCAGCTGCTGTTAGACAGAGACAACAGAGAGAAAATGAGGTGAGGAGGAGGAGGAGAGGGGGAAAAGAGCCAACAAAAAGAGGTGACTGAAGAAATGAGAGGCAGTAAAGTGAGAGGAGTGCAGGGTGTTGCTGAGTCCCACTGACAACATGCAGGTGGGTGAAAGTAAATATTAGTGCGAAAGAGACGGATAATCAGAGATACATCCGTGTTTATTCAGAGCTAATCTGGGGATGGAGTATTTATCTGAAATGAAACACTACCTTCATGAAAAAGACGTCCTTGCTGAGCTGTGCTGTCTCCTCTGTGGACAACTGCGCATAAAACAAACTGATGAGCTTTTTGTGTTTTACATTTCTCTTTTTTTCATGGCTTCACAGGAAAATTGTCCACATTTATCTGGACTTAATGGAAGCATTGAGCCGGCTGTAGAAATACGCGTCACAGAGATGCATTAGCGTTCAACAGGTGGGACTATGAGGTGCTGTACCATCTTATTAATGCACAATAAGTGAGCAGAGTCTTAACCTTTGCCACCAGAATAGAGATGACAGCCACCGCCATCCTCTGGAGGGTCGCATCCTCGTGGCTGCTCAGCCAGTTAATAACCAGCATGGCCGCTAAATACCTGAATCATGATGACAACAAGGGGAACACAAGACCGTAACATACATGGCAGCAATGCACAGACTTGATCTGAAGTTAGATTTCCACTGAAATGTCAAGACAAATAGGAGCTATGATAGGGGTGTAACTCAAATCTCCATATATGAAAGTATAACAAGTACAGGTACAAATCAGTACTCTAAAAATACAAGTAATTTCTACAAGTACAAAACATTTTGTCCCAGATACTTATACAAGTTTTTTAATCAATTAAATACTGGAGTGAATATTGAACAATATTTTCTCTTTTTACCAGAGCCTACAGGTGGATGCTGGGGTGGGGAAGGGGCTCAAAACAAAAGCAGGCGATATGCAGTGATGATGGCAAGCAGCAGTGGTGGAAGCAAGCATGAATCAAACAGCAAGGGAGGATGTGTGCAGCCTAAACAAACCACCCAGATTGGATGGGTATGTTTGACATGTAGCATGAACATTTGAGGCAGATTAGACGGGATGCAGCCCAGCTGCTCGAGTTGTCTGCCTGGACTAGCTCGCAGGCGTCGCTTCATTTTCAGACTTTTAAAATTGACTTGGTTTTTTTCTAACTTGCAGAATTAATCTGTTCTTTTAGATTCGGTTTTTACCCGGTCTTCTTGTTTCAATTTTAATATAGATATGAGTTATAAAACACATGTACAAAGTTACAAACCAGCAGATACAAATGACAAAGCTTATGTTTGTACACTAGCTCCATAAAAGTACTTCCTTCACCGGCAACATCCGCTGGTTTTAACTGGTTTTACTACAGCACAAGAAAAATGAACTCACTTGTCAAAAGGAACATCCTGCAGGATGAAGTCACTGCAGAGTGCCAGCAGACAGTTCTTCTGCACCTGGAAAGATGGGGATCATTTATAATCAGTTTAATACACTGATGTGTCCCACGGTGTGATAATATCATCGATCTGACCTGCTGGTGGTTTGTGAAGGTCTTCATGGCATGCAACAGCTGGGTGACAGTGGAGCTGATCAGGCTGACCGGCATGGCCTCTGCCAGGTCCTGAGTGGTCAGGTTGAACACGCACGCCGTGGCCACCAGATGGACGTTCAGGGAGCTGGGGTGGCTCTGCATCGCACTCACTACCAGCTACAAGAAACAATACATCCATGACATTATTACCCGTGCTTTGATTTGACCCTGTCAGATTGGAAACACTACACGACATTTACGAGTTGTAAGTTTGTGTGTAGCCTTCCGGCAGCTCAAAACTAGACACCAAACCAGCTGTGCAGCTGGATTGTACCATTTATCTGTAAGGATGTAAATGCCTCACCACTTCCTGTCTCAGATCACTACTAAGTACAGTAATTAGCACATCAGATCACAGGACATTTGAACTGCAGCTGTGTTGTATGTTCAAAATAAGCTGAAACCAGTTACAGATGCATATAAAGTGAAAGCGCCTCATTCTTTTAAAGGCCAGCATGTCATTCTGCAGGGGAAGAAGTGGAAATACTGTAATTTGTATGTGATCAACAATTTATAGACTGATTATGCACACCCATTAAAGGCACAGTCTGCTTGCTATTTAAATTAAAAGTTTTAGAAGTTTTAAAGGTTTTCTAAATCAATGACAGCAAGCATCCCCTCTGATAAGGTTCGGAAAAAGACACCAAACGAATGTCTGCAGGATCATCATGATGATTATTAACCTCATACACACCTAGCAAATAAGCCAAGATTGGTACATTAGCTTATTGACATATCCAGGCTGTACTAAATACAGAAATTGCCTTTCATAAAGTATTTACTGTATTAGTTTCTGACTTTAGGGCAAACAAATTTCCCCATAACTGATGTATCCCAACTCTTTAACAGTACCACAAACATTGAAGTTAGTCTTCTGATATCAAATATTTCCTCACCTCCATTTCCTTAGACTCTTGTGAAACTGCATAAGAATCTCTGTTTTACATAATCTGGTTAAACTGATACCTTATTCACCCTGTTAGCTTGTTGTTGTAGCTTCTGTAGATATTAGTGATTGCTATAATTATTCTAATTCTAACCAATAACAATGTTGGCCAAAACAATCTTAAAAGAAGTTGGAGAAGCACTGAAAGATTACAATATGACAAGAGAAAGGCCTAAACTAAATATTATTTATCATAAGTGATGGCTACTCTGTACTTTATTGCCTACAGTATATTACTC
Source organism: Atherinosoma microstoma (assembly GCA_037177055.1). Taxonomy (NCBI): domain Eukaryota; kingdom Metazoa; phylum Chordata; class Actinopteri; order Atheriniformes; family Atherinidae; genus Atherinosoma; species Atherinosoma microstoma. Next base: position 4,089,466 of record JBBBVU010000008.1, read on the forward strand.
AGTTCATTACTTTATATTTTGCATTTCACACATTTTCAGTCCAAGCCTTATACCTTTCATTATTATCTGTTTGTTAAGCCATTCAATGAATCAATCAATTCAAGTAAAAAAAAGCACAAACTGAAAAGATGAACCAGTGTTATAGAGACAGAGTTCATTTTGAATTGTATCTTTAAGAACTTTGTTAACAGCAGCCTGATATAAGGACACTTTTTGTTTCCATTTCTTTAGTTGGGATGCAGTTTGACGGATAGAAAATTGTATTTTTGCACCAACAAAAGCTGTTAGCTGAAAACTTGGCATATCTCAACACTTTAAAGGGGGACTATGGAATTTTCTGATCTTAAAACTCTACACTTCTGGCTCGTTTTGATGGCACAGGGACATTTATTATGCACATTCCTGGAGCCATCATTGCCCTGCAGCTTCCTGAGGCTGAGAAACCGCACTTCACAATTTTGTTTTTGTGATGCTGTGTAACTTTACGGCAGCATTTCGCCATATGGCACTGAATCATTTGCCATCAATTGGGTAATCAACACACCGGCCGTTTTGAGCGTGCACCGTGACTGATTCAGTAAAGAAACCCAAGTGGATAACATTGGAGAAAGCGATGAAAAGAAGAAGAGAAAGTAACAGAGCAAGAAATAAGACAAGAGTCAAAATCAGACCAACTTTCACTGACTGGAAAGATCTCAGTGAAGAGACAGGATGCAGACTAATGCTGAATTAACTGTCGTTAGGGGGAGAAAGTCTACCAAAGTTCAGTAATGCTGCTTTAAGAAAAAGGAAACACCTGAAATAGGACATGTTAGATGCATCTGGACCTTCAGTCCATCCATCTACTCTTCAGTGAAGCATTAGCAGAAGTGGTTTCCATGTAAGGGTGAAACAGGAACAAAAAGGCTGAGGTATGCAAAATGATGCAGGAACTGGACAGAAAATCTGTGGCAACAGGTCTGATGGAGGGATGAATCCTCCCCAGAGCCTGAGCTCAACATCAATGTAGAAATGTGGGATCATCTTGACAGAGAACTTAACAAAAGAGTTTTCTCAGCTTTGGAAATCCCTTTAAGCCTGGAGAACTATTTTTGAAGACTACTTAAAGAAATGATTGGACAGTTTATCTAATAGGGTTCAGACTGTGTTGAAGAGTTGACTTTGAAGTTTGTCTGAACTATAAAAACTCTGTGTTTGCCTTATATATTGTTTCCACTTATGTTTCAGTACATCCCTTCACCTATTTCTTGTTTTCTGGTCAGTATCAAAAGACATGTGGAACTAGCTCACTTTCCACTATTTAACTATTAATATCTAACACATTTAATTTAATGTTATGTCCTGTGTAACAAAGAAATGGGGCAATTTTATACATTTGACAGCAAAAACCTTCAATATTTAGGCATTTTTGCCATGAAAACTCACTTTTTACCATGTGTTTTTGCTAAATCAAACTAATGGGTCCCTCACTCTGATTCATAAGTGCTGTGCTGCAACAAAAATGCAGTCAGTTAGAGACTGAGGCCACAACACCTTCAGCATGTCTGGCTGTGGTTTGTCAGCGTCAGTGGTTAGACTGTAGAGATGGACGAGGGCCTCTCGTACGAAACACTCCCGCTCTCTGTACCGTCTGAGCGCCTCACACACCTGGTTCTCATTAGCCTCTCCAGTTACCTGAACACACACACACACACACACACACACCCACAGTAGAATAAGAGAAACAGGAAATACAGTGGGCATATTCAGTGAACATACAAATGCAGCCTCAGGTCAGAGATAAATGAGAAACTTGTGCCAGAATCAAGCTCAGATTTCACTCCAGAGAATTCTCTGATTTCTCCGATATCTCTAAAACCACATGCTTGATGCCAGTAATAGTTGCTTACTTTAAGGTTCTTCTGTGAAGAAAGGACTTGGCAGGAGCTAAGACCAGTGGCCAGCAGGCCCAGAAAGATGAGTCCACTCCTGGACTCCACAAACGCTCTGATTGCAGCTTCACTGATTCTCTTCCTCCCTGATATGTCCAGAGAAACAAGCGAAGGCAGGATCTGAGGACTCCCCTCTAGAAGCTTCCACAAAGTCTCATCTCCATCACTTCCGTCACTGTCGTCAACGGCAAAGTGGTCATCTGAAAAGTCCAAATGCCTGAGAGCGTCAAGCTGACTTAAGACAAAAAGCAACCTGGCAGGAGACATGTCCAGCTGCCGCAGCCGGTGGGCGATTAAGGATCTCAGGCTGTTTTTGCACTCAAGGAGGGCGGTGAGCTTTGAGACGGTACTGCAGGAGATGTCCAGAGTCTCCAGGTGAGGGAGAGAACAGACATCCTCAAGGATAGTATCTGTCAGGTCTGTGTTGGCAAGATGGAGTGTCCTGAGGCCCTGCAGGGACCTGAAGCCAACACGGGCATCTTCCAGAGACCCCCAGTCCAGACGTAAGCCATTGAGGGACAGCCTCTGCAGGGTAGTCCTACACTCTGGGCTGGAGGCCAAACCTGAGATGACATTAGCACCAGTCAGACTCTCAGAGACCCAGGAGGCATCTAACTCCAGGAGCCGGTGAGGGCAGATAGCCAGGCGGAAAGCCTCTGCTGACACTGGACAGCAGCGGATGGAGGCTCTGCGCAGGCGGAGCTCTTTGCAGTTTCGGAAAATCCCAACAGTTGTGTCATTCAATATCCCTTTGGAGGGGAGAAACACACAGAGAGAGACGTCGTTGAATAAAAAAGCATCACTTTGTACAATAACAAACTGAAATCTGTAATCTCTCAGTGTACTGTAAGTGTGAACTCATACATCATCTGATTATAAGCTCACTTTGGAATAAAAATAGTTTCTGACAGTTTAATTAACATATGTTTGCAAAGGAAGAACAATTAACCTCAGGTCATAGAGGAATTACTTTCAGGCTACAGTACGACCCCCCCCCCCACGATTACTTTAATGTCCTGAAGTGAGTTTTTTCTCTCCTTGAACTTGCCAAACAACACCTCTTGCTCAGGAGCTGCAGTTTCCCTTGGGTGTTTATAGTTTTCCTATATACCTTTAGTTGCCATCTTACACAGCAGTTGGTCTGCCATCTCCTGTGGGAAGAGCGGGGACCAGATGAGGCTCATGGAGCCGTCTGCTCGAAGGCTGCACAAAACATCTAAACTGCTGCACACCTGAGCCAAGCAGAGGTCGCACAGTGCCTGGGGGCCCTCGGCATCCTGCAGCACACATCACCAGGTAATCAGATGAATCATGTACTACTGGACAACAGCACATTATAGAGTAGGGATAAAAACATGTGAAATCATCTGAAGTCACTATTACAAGAGAAACAATTTTTCATTGTTTATTTATTCATTTGAGTAAATTGGCACATAAATCAATGCTAAAAATGAACTTTCTATGCTCTTTCTAAACATGTAACGTAGACCCAGACAGTGCTCTTTCAGGGTTTTTGCTCAGGGCTCAACAGATCCTCGGTGACACAGGATCTCTCACACTGCAGGAGTCTAATTTTATCCACAGCACCTACTAAAGCCCGTTTAAATCACCTAATCCGAGCGGTGTCTGTAGGGCAAAGTGGACAAAAGCAAATGGTTCAACATAACTAGGCGCTTGTCACCGAGACAAAGAGCACGAAAATAAAGCATTAGCAACATTTGCTGAGAAGGTACGAGGGGGGTGTGGGGTCAAACTCACCATGCTGGAAAACAGGTCGGCAGAAAAAATAATGATAATTTAAGAAAACGACTTAAAAAACATTAGTGGCGCGTCGTTCAGTAACTTTTGAAATAAAGAGACTTCATGTTTGTTATATTTATACATCAATTGGCTGGCTGTAAGTAAACAGAAAATAACATGACTGTTCCTCTGTTTTGTTAAGAGTCGCTGTGGAGCTCGCGAGCTGCAAACTGTCACTGGGACACCTGTTATTGGCCAGTTTGCGTGACGTCACGAACGGCCGATTGCAGTCTGTCTGTTAAACAGTCGCCAGTTTATTCACATTTTGTCCATTTTCAGAGGATTATGGGTCTTTTTTCTCTCTTTTTTTTTGTTTTTTTTTTGTTTGCTGAATCGCATAACAATGATTATTAAAGAATCAAAAAGCCAAACTCAAAATATGAACCAGCGCTGTGTCTACACATACCAGATAACTAAGCAAAGGACCAGTTTTTAAACTATCTTTTGGCACTTTGTAGTGTTGCCAGGTTTGGTTAAAATAAGCAACTTTGAACCTGTTTTTCCCCCCTTTTTCTTTTCAAAAGCCGCTTACAAATACTTACAGTCTCGGGTTTCTGTTAAGGATCAACTTCTGTCTTTCTTTCAGAATAAAAAGTTAAAAGCAAGATTGTTTTGGACTTGTTTGACATCCCAATTTAAACAAACAAAAATGCTACAAGGGCTTTGTTTTGGCTAGTTTCTTTGGGATGCTAGGGAAGATAGATATATTTCAACAGTTACAGCAGCAATTTCTGTTTTTCTCAACAGTTGTTGAGAAAAACAGAAATTGACAGAATTGCCAGATTATTAAAAACGACAGAATATCTTAAAAAGATTAAGAAACAAAATGCTGTAAGAGCTGTTACTAACTAGAACTGATTTTTAGTATTTTGCCATACTGACTTTGCCAGCTTGTGACCTGCAACTTTCATCATTTTTGTTTAAGAATGTGAAAGTTAAGTCACTGAATTTTGTTTGAAACCAATGCTAAGATCAAAATTCATTTCTAAATTTTTCTTCTGGTCTAAAACAAAAAAAAAAGTGACAGGTTTCAGGGTCTTGAATGTTAACCCCTTTTTTTTTTTAGATGGGTTGGTAGGGCTTATTTTCATCAACCTGGTTGCTTGTTTCTGCCGTGAGATCTGGCAACACTGACACTTGTAAACCTGTCACAAAGACACATATAGTAGTTTGTTACTGTTTCTTGTTGCAGCAACACAACTGCTAACGATAACACCGTTGGACAGACGTAAAATCTAATTTTTGTACCAAGTGAATCCCAAAGAGTTCATTGCTGAAAAAGTGACATATCCGTGACATGTAGCCTGCCTGTCTGCCTGCCTGCCTGTCTGTCTGTCTGTCTATGTGCTCTGTAAAGGTGAAATTAGGTAGTGAAGTGGTTTAGCCACAAGGAGGGGCTCACAGAAAGAGACAAAGTTTGATTCTATACCAGTGTGAGAGCTCTAGTTCATCATTTTGAAAAACAATATGTAAAATTCTGAAGAATTAATCCATAAATACATAAACCCCAACTCTATTCTAACCATAAACAACAGATTTATATACTAACGTATAAAGAGAGAGCAAAATCAAAAGGAGGCACTTTACAGATCTAAACTTGAGCTAAACGAGGTGGAAATGGACATTGGTTTGACTAAAATGACACTTGGGCATAAATTAAGGAAAATGGGTCTTTATTTTTAAGAAATATTTCACTATTTATAAAATTAATTGGAGATTTTTGACACTGGACCACTGTGAAGAAAAATTTTCTTATGAACACTTGTTTGATGTCATTTTCCCCCTTTATTTAAGATATAATTGAAATTGAATTACGTATTGTACACAACTGACCACCACAGCCACATCTCCCCTCTCGCATGTATGCATCACACACACACACATACCCACACAGTGAAATCCTCTTTTCATTATGAACGTCCTGTGTTCAGCAAAACTATCCTCCCACATGCAGAAGTATGTCTCCCCACACAGAGAATCTCCCCCAAGCTTCAAAGCCTGTGCTTCCTCCTGCAGTCCAAAACATTTAGCCGAGGGGCGTTCTTTCTGTTAGCAAAGCCCCGTGTATATTGTCCTCAAAACCAAATAAACACAGCTGCCAACAGCTTTTGCATTGCTGTGACACACACACACACACCCCTCATGTGGAGTAAACACTAGAGAGGCGCTCTCGTGCAACTCAGGCCTCCTATTAATATGCAAAAGCTGCAGGATCACATGCGGTCAATAAATTAAAATCTGATAGAAAATAGATTTATAAGGAGGAGGGAGTGATAAGTTTGAGTCTAGTAAGATATATTGCTTGAGTTGGAGACAAATTATTATTGTAAACAAGCATTAAAAGAAGCCAAAGACAGATTTGGGGTGTTAATGTTTTTCCCACTTAGTGCCTCCCAGCTGGATTCATCACTTTTTTTTATTTGCGGTGAACACTTCCATCTTCTCCTCCTAAACTTTACATGACATCAGAGGAGGAAGGCAGGGCCACGTTTTTTGCCTCTGCTGGAGCTAAAGGGGAAAATCACACCATCGGCCTCCCTCCTTCTACATGGACCACCCTCCACAGCTCTCTGCAAGTGGTCTGCGTTTGCTGGTGCCGCAGCTCTGAGCGCAGACCTTCGCTCTCAATGAGAGGAAAGTCAGAGGAAGACAGAGAGTGAGCGGATGAGAATGGAGGGCAAGAACCTGCAGGGGAAACGACACTGAGACAACGACCGCGCCGCTGGCTGGACTCACTGACACGGGTGAGATTTCTGCTTATAGTTAAATCTTTGACCAGGTTTTTTTTTACTAGAGTTAAACAACAAGCCTCTTCCACACCATGATGGTAAATAAAATGTGTAATCCATAACCTTGTGCCTTCACAGTCTAATATGATCACTTTTACTTAAAAAAAGATGCAAATAATTCCTCCAACGTTATTGATATGACAGAATATTTGATGTTTTTCCACTTTTGTGGTAGGTTATCAACAAGAATTTTCCAAAAAGGAGGGGGCTATAGACATCTGTAGCTGTTTATAAAGAACTGAAGATTAAGTTTTCTAATGTGCAGTTCGTCTTATGGAAACATCTTGATCATATTCACCCTATATAAAGCCCAGCAAATGGGCTTTATCAGTGGCATCAGCAGAATACGTTGTGGGCGCAATGCTTAAACTCTTTGGACAGACAGAGTGAGCTGGCTGGCAGTGTAGGCTGGGGAAAGCAGCCACCACAAAGTGTGACCCGTCTGGTCGCAAGGGTTGAATGAATATAGAAGAAGTGTCTGCTGGCTCTGGGCAAATTAAGAGAGAGAGGAGAAGATTACCTTTTAATAAGTCCTCAGAAAAACGAGTATGGGGGGAGAATGACAGAGAGAAACCTGGTGGTAATAACTGCGAATAATGAGATTTACAGGCTCGGCTGAGGAGCCTCTATGTAAACACTGTCACTCATGTCAAGGCCTGTGAGATTCATATTGTGAGGCTGGAGTCGTGCAGTCTTGCCAGTTTCTGAGACTGAGCTATTGAAAGGGGGGGGGGGGGTGATGCCCTGTGATTACAGAAAAGTGGGGGAAAGAGCTTTATGGCTAATAATATCTGACTGACAGTGCTGAGGTGTTACCGAGCTCCGACACATGGCCCCTTTTCCTTTAAGTGCCTTTTCCTGTGCCCTCATATCGCTTATGATGCATGATCAAATCAAACTACAGCTCGTTTCATACAGGAAAACTATTCTGGGCAAAGTTGTGTTGTTGAAAAAAAAAACACTGATTCAATACTTTTGTTGGCTCAGATGCTTTCTATCAATCACTGAACTTCATGAAAACAAAAATAATTTCCCTTGAGACAAGCATGTTTTTCTTTTTCCTTTTTTTTTCTATGACAAATGATACAAGGGTCCTATTCTGCTACTGCAGCAGTCTGAGTTAAGGTAATCCTCTGGGATATGTTCCATTAACTGTGGACAGGACTCTTTGGTACAACTAAACGTCAAGATGAGACCGCAGAAATGATTTAAAGCCCCAGCTGTCTCTGCCTTGAAATTGTTTAATTCAGCTTCCTTGGCATCCTGGTAAAACCCTTAGTGGATTTGTCTGAAAGTGCATCAGTGTGAAGTGGATCACACCATGTGCCTGTCAGAAGTGTTAGATGAAGGTTGCTAAACCTCCTTGGTCACGTCCAACACTCTGCCTTCTGGTTGGATTTGGCCCGGACGCCAAAATCAGTCCGAGGCTGGCTCACCACCCCAGCTCCGGGGCCAAGCCATGCTAGTGAGTAAAGAAGGAGGGATTATTCTTTTAGCATGCACCCTACCACTGCTTCATTCTTTGTACTGTCAAAACCAATCAGATCATAACACAGGCTTTCTTTCCAAAAATAGACCCCAGAAAACATTACTCATAAACCAGGGATCCCTGCTTCACTCGCTGGTCCTTAATCCCACCAGCTTCTCTCATTCATCACCAAATCTAAATAAATGAACCATTTTTCTTTGGCTTTTTAATAACATTTCTGTATTTGAGGAGGAAAAGAAGATTTCAAACGATACAACACATGTTCAGAAGGACATGTGTTGCCATCAGGCGGGAGATTTAGGATGGCAATCTGCAAACTGAGCCAGTAGAAGAGCATGTTCACATCATATTTAATGATTTCTGATCAGCTGTGGTGATTATGTAACAGTCCTTTTTGGGGATCTTAGTCTGTTTTTGTTTTGTGATGGTGTATGTTAATGTTGTTACAAGTGATGCAGCTGTTTAGCCCAAGACAATATTCAAGGACATCCTTCCCAAAACATGCCTATGTGGCATTTGTGCACTCATTGGCCACTGTGTTAGGTACACCGTTCAGTTGCTTTGTTAACCCAAATAGCTAATCAACACATTTAGCCGGGTAGACATGCTGAAGACAATTGCTGAAGTTCAAACTGAGCATCAGAATGAGGAAGAAAGAGGATTTAAGTAGCTTTGAATGCGGAATGGTTGTTGGTCTGAGTATTTCTAAAACTGTTTATCACACACAACCATCTCTGGGGTTTACAGAAAAAAAGAAAATATCCAGTGAGCAGCAGTTGTCATGACCAAAATGTCTTGTTGATGTCAGAGGTTAGAGGAGAATGATTGGGCAGACTGGTTGGAGATGATAGAAAAGCAACAGGAACTCAAATAACCACTGGTTACAACCAAGGCATGCAGAATACCATCTCTGAATCGAACCTTGAAGCAGATGGGCTACAGCAGCAGAAGACCACACCGGGTGTCACTCCTGTCGGCTAAGAACAGGAAACTGAGGCTGCAATTCACACAGACTCACCAGAACTGGACAATAGAAGATGGAAAAATGATGCTAGGCTCAGAATCTGGTGGAAACATCATGAAAGTATGAATCCATCCTGGCTTGGATCATTGGTTCAGACTGATGGTGGTGTAATGGTTTGGGGGATATTTTCTTGTCCCACTTTGGGCCTCTTAGTACCAACATGGCATGGTTTAACCAGCACAGCCTACCTGAGTATTGTAGCTGACCATGTCCATCCCTTTATGA
>JBBBVU010000008.1:4169763-4182682 GCA_037177055.1 Atherinosoma microstoma
CAACTGTGTGATGCTATCATGTCAATATGGAGCAAAACCTCTGAGGAATGTTTCCATCACCTTGTTGGATCTATGACTCCAAGAATTAAGACAGTTCTCAAGGAAAAAGGAGGTTCAACCTGGTACTAGTAAGGTGGACCTGATAAAGTGACCGGTGAGTGTATAAATGCCATTAAACTTCCAATATACTACAGAATAAATAGCTACATGTACTCTAGGATATTTCTGCCTGACACTGTAATTCATATCAGCTTGAGCAGCATCTCTGGAAGTATTGATCCATTGTTACTCACTTGTCGAGGTTTGGTGTAGTTTGTTCCAAGTCCTGATGTTAAACTGTGGTACTTTGCTCTTGGATCCAGAGACTCTGGCTTCTGAAGAAACAGCCAGTACTGTGAAAGACCAAAGCAAGAGTTGATGTCCATGATGCATCTATTGTGGATGATTACAGGGATCATGATAATAAAAATGAAAACTGATAACATACCAGGGCCTCTGCTCCGTTGTATGGCGTCAGAGTGAAAGTGTTGGTGAAGATCCTGATCTGTTTTAAGGCAAAGAGAAGCAGGAGAACGTCAGACAAGTCAACGCTCGTTTATAGCAGAACCAAACTAACACTCACAGCTCACCATCCACATGATGGGCATGATCAGAGTCCAGAAGAAGGAGGGGAGGATGCCATAAGTCAAGTTAGTCATCACCAGTCCTGGACATGTTACAGAGGAGAACAGCCCCTGTCACAAAGAAAGTTTTGTGCCATCTTCTGAACTGTAAATCTCAACCATCGCCCTTAAAACGGAGCGCGATCTCTGGGTGCAAACCCTTATGTTGATGGACGTTACTGTACCAGAACCGTGCACAGAATGAAAGACAAACCTGGCTGTTCTTGTGTCTGTTGAGCGCCACACTGAGCATGTCTGCAGCGTATTTGGACGAGCTGTAAGACTCCTTCCCGTTTCTGTGCTGAACGTCCTCCATGCTGAAGGCCGAGCGACTGGCGTTACTCGAGGATGTCCACACTATCCTGGACGTGCGACCCGGCTGACACAGGAGAGGCTCCAACTCTCTGATCTGGAACATCAATACGTGTGATGATATAATATTCTGGATGACATGACACTATGCAGCTTTGGAGTCTGCGTACAGACCAGAAGAAAATGCCCAAAAAGGTTAGTGGCAAAAACTTCCTGCAGGCCATCTGAGTTGAGACGGTCCTGCTGAGTTAAGAGCCCCTCTGCTGTCGCAAACATGTTGATGGCATTCCTACAGTGGGGGAAGGAAAGGGACAGTAAGGGACAATCTGATCTGCAAATATCAAAACAAAGTAAATCATCAGCTTAAGTTTACCTGGAAAAGAGACCTTTGAAAAATGCTCCAATGTCCACTGCCGGATGAGGCATAATTCCTGCGTTTAGATACAGAAAGTCAATCCTGCTGTACCTGTGGGAATATAAGAGAAAAGGATCAGTCAGTGTAGGTGATGAAGCTTCACAGTGAAGACAATCAGCAGCATCATGAGGTCAGAATATCCGAGATCTCACACCTGGCCTTGACTTCCTCAGCAGCACCGAGCACTGACTGCACAGAGCCAACATCGAGGTGTAATAACTCGACTCGGGCGGTGGTGTGAGAGGTCAGGAGGGCAGAGCGGGCAGCTTCAGCTCGCTGCATGTTTCTGCAGGCCAGACACAGTCGTAGCTGACTGTCCTCGGTCAGCAACCTGTCACACAAGGCCAGGCCGATGCCGCTGCAGACACAGACAACACAGCAGCTCACATCCATGCACTTTTACCTCACAGACTAAGGCAGGCATGTCCAAAGTCCGGCCCGAGGGCCAAATGCGGCCCATGTCAAGCAATGATATGTGGTCCGCCAGCACTGTTTACGAAAGTATAAAATATGCATGGTACACAAATACCATTTTATGTTTCACCAGGTGATAGCAGTAGACGTGTGGCTGCACTTTCACCTGCATCACATCTTACATCAAAACCAGACCTGGCCAACATGCTGAAGTCCAGGTTTCAGTATCAGCTTCACATCAGTGCAGGCAAGTTATTTTTCAGTCTTCTGAGCTGAAAATATTCTAAAATCTCAGTGAATTGATCAAAACCTAAAGGTTTTAATATAGAATGAGTCTTTCCAATCCATGTATTATTTGTTTCTTTGTTTTTTAGATTGACAATCAAACCAGGTCTCATAAACTGGCTCATTAAAAATTTAAGTTAAATTCGGTCTGACAGCCCGTTTTTCCATTTCTCACTTTTTACTTTTTGACGTCTGATTCAAAATCAAAAAGCATTTCCTCCAATTTTGATGTTCAATTAAAAAGCCAAAGGAGTGATACGAAGATTTCTTTTGTACTTCTGAATAATAAACTGTTTGTGTAATTTTCCTTTTCACATGTTTTGAATTTAGAAGTTTATTGTGATGATTTAATAGTGAATAATATGTAATATTTCAAATGAACCTAGATGTGTTAAATCTTCTCTTTAACTATTTTATGTGGTCTCTTAAATATAAAAGACAAAGTGATTTAGGTTTTTAAAAAAAACTTGTTTAGATTTATTTGTGTTCTGAAATGCCATTTTCAATAAAAATGTTATAAAATTGTTTTAGGTTAATGGTTCAAAGACTGTCAGGCTGAATGGTTGGCCCTTACAAATTTTAATTCACCAAATCTGGCCGTCTTTGCAAAAAGTTTGGACACCCCTGGACTAAGGCAAGAGAAGTGTAAAGAATTGGCTCAGAGCAACATGATTGGGACAGAAATAATGAAAGCACACACACTAATATTAGTTTTTTTTTTTAATGCAAGTGTCTTTTTCATGTATTACTAATGTAATTTTGACTTTGCCTTACATCATATATTGTTTGCTATTGTGTGTAATCTAGGATTAGTAAAAAGCTGGAGTATTATGGGGTCTTCCTATAAAGAAGCTTTTAAGCTAACTTTGCACAAACACTTCTCCAGGCTAAAATAATTACATGTAATAATAAATAAGTCAACTTTCTTTCACCTCAGTAGTGTTACAGACGGCTTATGAGAGATTTAGAGGCTGTTAATCTCTCAATAGGAGGGTAACACTCTCTCTCTCAGAGAAGCTACAGTTTCTAAAGTCGACACTCTTAATAATAAATGAGTATTTATCAGCTCATTAGTCATTTTCAAGACAAAACCGGTCTTAAACTGAAGCTAAGATGGTTATTTTTTCAGTCGGCTTACCTGTTCGCGCCAGTCACAATGACGACTTTCTCCATATCTGAGCGGTTTTAGATTAAATGAAGAAATGAAGAGTTAAAAAGTGGAAATAAAGTCGGTGGACCCGCTTTGAATCCTCCGGACGTCCCATCGTCCGACCCCGCCGGAGAAACGCAGCCTATGAAAGAGACCAACGGCTGCGTGGTGTGATTGGATGTCAATAAACAGCTGACCAATCAGCTTCGACTACGGCAAGCAAGACGGACCAAACCGGCAAAAGAGCGCAACGATTCAAAGTGAACCCTCTCTAAAGGAGTAAACGAATGAATGCAAAAGAAAAGAAGAACAATTAACTATTAAAAGACTGTCTAGATACCAACAAGAATTTATGTGTAAAGAAACACCTAAAGTATAAAGTACAGACTGATCACTCTGAAAAACATAAAGGACAAAATCAGACAGAAACTGATCAATTTAAAAAAAATGTTTTAAGAAAGATATGTCTGGGATTACCTAAGGCTTGAAAAAAAGGGAACAGACTGTTAAAAGATTTTATATAAAAAAATAAGTTAATAGGAATAAGAAAACAACATTAAACAAAATTAGATCCAAGTAAACCAGTGTTTGTAAATGTTTAGTTCTGACATATGTCAAGTTTTTTCTTTTTCTTTTGTTGGTTTAAGTTTATTTGTGAAGATTAAAAAGTTTTTATAATCTACATTTATGGCAGAATAGAAGAAGAATAAATAATTGTCAGTCATATCACAGGGAAACATTAGTCCTCTGCTTTTAATCACCATGAGCAGCCGTCAGCCTTATTGGCCTCGATCAGGGGCCCATAGTGGCCTTGCTAGTCTGGGGACTTGATTGTGGATCCTCCAGCCCCAAATCCACTTCTCTAACCTATCGAGGCCACCACTCGCACAGCTCAGCAAATATATAATCAGTTACACAAGAACTTTTCCCTTCAATTATTTGCAAAAGGTTGATATCACTGATGTCTAATCAGGGCAAGTTTACTCCTTTCAAGTGTTAAATGAATCCCCAGACATATCTTCTTTAAACTAAATCAAAGAACATTTTATCTCTTAGAGTAAGGTTCTTATTTTGACTGCTCTTTTTGTTTTTGTTAGAATAATCTTTTTTTATTTCTTTATATGTTAACAGCGGAAAGCATCCTTTAGAAACATGTTGTTGACACGTTCAACACTTCCTAACTTAACATACCTGCCACCATCTTAACTATCGGACTGCTTAGATGATCACAAATAATGTTTCTTGATACGATCAGTAAATTCATCACAGATTCCCTCCTTCGTCCATCAAATCTGAGACCAATTAAAACACCTGTTTTTTAGTTTCTAGTAAACCCATTTCTGCTGTAACAGAGTTAGAGATCATTTTTCTTTTTTTCTGCGCTGAGCACAAATGGGCCTTAAATCCAATTCAGCATCGTAAGGATTACAATACAGCCTGGCCTAGATCACAAGACTGATGTCCCTCAAATAAAATGGTGAAGACTTTGAATATTCAACCATCTGTAGGACATTTTTTAGGACAAGATTCTGCCATGGACGTCATGTAAACACATTTCACTGCTACATCTACTAATGCAGGTTAAACCTCTACTCCAGAAGAGAGGGACTCTATACTTTCAGTGTTCAGTTTAAAAGCCTGTATCTATTATGGTATGGAGGCGCATTAATGCCTGTGGAACTGGCAAAAACAGACCATCGGTGCAGAAAAGTCTACACAGGTTTTAGAGCAATGTGATGTTCTCTCTATCAGGGAGATCTTTGCATATTTCAGCAAGATGATGCTGAACTGTACTGCATTTATTTCCCGTCTTATCTATTGCAGAGGTTCTCAGTATGAGTCTTGGTTCTGAGCAAAATGGTCTCACATTCATCATTTGATATGTTTTCTATAATCTTTTGTACGTAAAATATTGATTTATGAGAATTGCAAATCAATGTATTTTACTTTTATTTAGGTTGTACACATTATTTCAGCTTTTTTTTTTGAAGTGGAGTCGTATATACAGTAAATTAATTTCTGTAATGGTACAAAAACATCTTCATAAACAAAAGGAAGGTTTTGTAAAGTAAAAAAAAGACCCATTCTCACCCATAACAGAAGTCATTATCATGCCATGTTTATATGTTTAAATAAACAAGGATAAATAGTCATGTTAAAAAAAAAGGTCACACATCAGCTCTGACATTCTCTATTTGAAGAGCAATACAATACACGTATGTGGAGAAATGGTAAAAAACAATATATTCACAACTGTGTTTACCAAAGAATATCATAAAGCACTCTATAAATATTAGAAATAAAGGGAAATAATAAATACACAGAGGTGTGAATGCACTTTATAAATAGTGCTAAGTGCACGATATCTACAATATAGGGCTTTGTTCAAGTGTATGAAGTATTTTTTTTAATATTTCAACATTTACAGAACCACCGTCAGTTGCATGCAGTGACAGATTGTGTTGTCTCCGACTCCAAATGAATTCATCATTTATCCACATTTAAGGAATCAAATGAGACAGTTAATGGCCGAGAGACGTTACGCCACGCTCTCCATCAGCTGAGTGTGCATCTCCTCAAAACTCGGTCTCTGTTTGGCGTTTCTCCTCCAACAGCTGAGCATGAGGTCATTGTAGACTCTGTCAGGACAACAGGGAGGCTGTGGCAGGTACACCTGGGAGAGCAGGAAACAGAGGAGGATCAGAACAAACCCCATGAGCAGCATCTTGTTTTAAATCTCAACAAACATTTGCAACATATGACATAATGGGATTACTCTGTCTTAGCATAAACACTCAGTTTATACAACATAATGTATGGAATACCTAAAGTGCCATATTTGTTTACTATTTTTACAGCTTTCACATTAAAATTGTGCTTTTTTAAAAATCTGGAAAAATCCATAAAACACATGTTATTCATGGTATTGTGGTATTTGTGCTTTATAAAGCACAAAATACATGAGGATACTGTTAGGAGGAATATTAAAGTGCAGCTTTGTACAAAAAAAAGATGCTGCATTTACAACATATTTCTCAATGTTTCTCATTCAAGCTTTCATTGAACTTTTCTTTTTTTGACACTTAAATTTGATTGAAAACGTTTTTCAAGAGTATGTGTACAATCATAGTCACAATATCAATAAAATGTCTGATTAAACAAAATAACATCAGCAAAAAACACCCCAAAAAACTGAGTAAAATAAATCAACATAGTGGGAGTGCCTTCAATTACAGATGCGTGCAGCGTCAGCCTGATCTCAAGTTAAATTTCTTAATCACTTCATCTATGGTGTCACCCCCTTTTCTTTTATATTCTACCCATTTCCCCCACTTTGAATAAAAGTTCCCCTCCTGTACCTTCAGTATGTGTGTAAATCTATCCATATCAAATATTTCCTCCACTGTTTTCAGCCATTGCCCCTTTGTAGGTGGGTCAGCTTTGTACCAGTCTCTTGTAATGGTTTTCCTGCTGGCTGCTAGTAATGCCTTTACTAGATATTTGTCCTATACCCTGAATATTTTCTTCTGATATAACACCAGACCTGTTCTAGGTAACTCATAACCTAATACTTCCTTTAATGCCCTCCTTACTTCTTCCCCATATTCCTCCAGCTTTCGGCATTTCCAGAATATGTGTGTGGTCCGCCCCTTCCTGTCCACATAACCTCCAGCACCTCTTCTGTTCTGGCGCATACTTATAAAAAATCGTATAATGTTCTTCCAGCTGAACTCTTGCCACACTCTTGACCCAGTGGTTGTATGTTGCACCTTGCACACGCTATACCGTTCATCCTCCGTCATCTCAATTTCTAATTCTCTTCCCCACTTTTCTTTTATATACAGAGTTGAATTCCCCCTACAGGGCTTGGTATAGTGCTGAAATCACCCCAATCTTCCGTTTATATGCATCAGTGAGTATCTTGATTATTCCATTCTGCTCTGAGGTCTTATGTATTTTTATTGCTCTTGTATAATAATCCCTAGCCTGTAAATATCTGAAATAATCAGTTCTTTCTTTATCTAGTTTGTCTTTTAAATTTTGAAAGCTCTGCATTTCCCCCTGGTCTATCATTGTGCATATTGCTGTGATGCCTTTTCTGGCCCATATCTTAAAACCAAAATCTTCTCGTCCTGGCTGGTACTTAGTATCATGTGTTAACCATCAGAGAATATTTGTCTCTCTTTCTAGTTTATGGTGCTTTATTATTGTATTCTAAATATTTAGGGTAAATTTAGTGATTGGGTCTAACTGGTTTCCCCCCCCCCATCTTATACAATTCTCTATCCCATAATAGTTTGTGGATCTGGTGTCCTCCTGACCTAGTTTCAATACTTTTCCATTTGGCCACGTAGTTCTTAATCTTTGAGATTTGGTACCGCCACTCCACCTTTCTCCTTGGGTAGTTGTAGTGTTGCAAGTCTGACCCTGCCCCCCCCTCCTCCCCAAATGAATCTAAATATTTCTTTATCCCACTCTATAAACTGACCTTGTGGCACAGGTATAGGTATAGGTATTCTTGCACTAAGGTCAAGTGTCTGTGTCGTCCATCTTCCTAAATCCCTTTTTGATGTTTATGTTGATCTGTTTATAATTTGCATTGTATAGTTTGTCTCCCCCTTTTGTAATATTTACTCCTAGGTATTTAATTATGTCCGTGTCCCATTTAAGTTTGTTTTTGTCTTTGATCTCCATTGTTGGTGTGTAGTTTACCGGCAGTATCTGTGTCTTTGTCACGTTAAGTTTGTACCCTGAATATTCTCCGAGTTCCTCCAGTAAGTCCATTAGTCTAGGAAAACTCTCATCTGCTATTACATAATCTGCAGATAGACCCAATTTGTGCCTCCCACCTCCACCCCCTTAATGTTCTGGTTCTGCCTGATGGCTTGGGCAAGCCGTTCGATAAAGATATTAAAAAGTGTTGGAGATAAACAACTCCCCTGTCTCGTAGACCTCTAACTTAATCCGACATGTCAGATTCCCGTTCACCTTCACTCTTGCTGACGGTTCTTGATACAGTGACTGAATACATTTGACAGTCTTCATTAAAACCAAACTTTCTTAAGACTTTATACAGATGCGTCCACCTCACGCTATCAAAAGCCTGTTCAGCCTCCATACACACTAATAGCACACGCTCTTCCCTCCTATTGGCCTCCTCTACTATATGTAATGTTTTCCTTATGTTGTCCTGTGCCTGCCTTCCTCTTATAAAGCCAGTCTGGTCCTCTTCTATAATTTCCGGCATGAATGTCTCAAATCTTTTGGAAATTATGGATGTATACATTTTATAATCTACATTAAGTCTTGATATTGGGCGGTAGCTACGACACAGCTCCCTATCCTTGCCTTCTTTAGGAATTATGGAGATCATGGCTTCTTTCCTTCATAGTGTATTTAAATGATGCCAGCATTAGTGGTCTTAGTTCCTCTTTAAATATCTTATAAAATTCCGATGGGAACCCGTCGCTGCCTGGTGATTTGTTATTTTTTTGTTCTACTTATTGCATCGTTGAACTTTTCAAAGGTTTGGTACATGGCAAACGTAATGCTTCTCCATCCAGGAACAGGTAGTGTTTTATTAACTCTGGCAAGTTGCAACAGATTCGAAATAATTTTGTCTTATGAGCATAAAAAACAAGCTAGTCAGAAATACAGAGGAAAGTGGATATATGATAATATCAACTAATATGTACATGTATCTGTAAGCACACCTGTACGTGCACTCATCCATTCATACTCGTACACCTGCTCACACATACACAACTCACATGCTTCCACAGACATCATGTAGACATGTTGCTGGGAAATTCAGAAAGAAAGAAAAAACAAAACAAAACAAACAAAAAAAACCACATAATTCTCATGGGGGGTCATTTTCCACCTTTATGTAATCCCAAAACCCGTCCCAAGGGGTCACCCCCCCCCCCCCCCCCTTGTCATCATTTAATCTACTAAACATACATTCATAGGATGCAGTTTCAGTCATTGCACAGACTCATTCTTTCACCTTCCAGTGTCTTATAATGACTCGCAACGCTGCCGTTGTACCCACGGAAACAACCAAAAAGTTACATTTGGTCATGTTGGGTCGCTGAGATTTATCCCCCAGTAAGCAGAGCTCTGGATTTGAGGAGATTTCTGCTCCGAGCCAGTTACTTCAAATATTTAGAATGTGGGTTGATAAAGAAACTATTCTTATATATCTTCTTCTTATAATCAGCAACAATTATTGTCAACAATTATCAAAACTTAGATCATCTTTAACTGGTTAGAGTCGTTGCTGAGTCAAGAATTTAGCAATGTTGTAAAATTGTGCGGCTTTTCATTTTCCCAGTGGCAGTTTCATTTAGTCTACCACCATGTTATCAGTCGTGTTTTACGGTTTCGAGATAATACAACTCCTAATTTGCAAAAATTTCCAAAAGTTCTCTTTTCTCTTTTCCCACCTAATTATTTTTCTGCACCAGCATCTTTTTCTCCAAATAGATACTTAATGGTGCTTAAACCTCTAGAGTGCCACTGTTTCCAATACACAGATTTCTTCCCAATTCCCATCGTTAATGAACACTTCATTATGTGTTGATTGACCAATAAGTTCACAGTTTCTGGAACCGTTTAGAGAAGTGCAGCACAAAGAGAAAAATAGACAAAAACCACATAAATAGGTGCCACTGCTCAGCCTTAGATCAGTTAAAAAAAAAAGAAAAAAAAGATTAAAAGTAAATTAGTAAACTTTCCCCGAGACATTAATACTTTGCCTTGTTCTTTAGATTCGTTTGCCTGGATTACTTGACTTATTATTATTATTATTATCAATTTAATTATAGTTTCATCTTTCTTCTCTGTGAATTTACTACAGGCATATCTGGGGACAGCTTGGTAGCCGGAAACTGGGCCTAAAGTGAAAGTCTGAAAACTCTTGCTGGACATTAGCCAGCCAGTACGGAGCCCGTCTGGAGACACAAATGACTAATACATGTGAATAAGATCATTATGCGTGGTCACAAGTTAAATATCTCTCTTTATGGCTACAACATGCAAGTAACATTAATCATTTTGATTTAATTTTATATTGAATCATGATGTAACTGGGCTTACTGAGTTCGCCACATCTTAATGTTTGAGATGGGACACCAAGGTGCACCATCCAATCCCACAAAAACAGTCAGCCCATGCTAACCTCCGTCGTTCCCACGACTTAATAACACATGACACGTGATAACATCTTGTTCTCGTCCATGATAATCCATGGCCACGCAATAAAATATGTTTTCTCCTGGATTGCTGAGCTAGTTTGTTAAAAATGCATTCAGTCAATCTGGCTGTATTTAAGAACCCTGAGAGTGTGTGTAGATCTGCAGAGTACAGGTGAAGGAGGACAGTGCTATCCAAGGAGATGACTGCAGAAATCATACCCATACACCCACAAGCAGAACAAGGCAATGGAGGCAAAGTACGGGACGTTTGGTGTTCCTGAGGTTGCAGCCTAAACGTGTGTGATGCTCACCTGCTTGCCCTGGTCTCTGAAGAACTCGCCTGTGTTTTCGATGACCTGTTCGTCAGAGAGCTGGGAGTAGGGCTGCTCCTTACACAGAGTCAGAACTTCCCACAGAGTCACTCCAAACGCCCACACATCACTGGCCATGGTGAACTTACCCTGAGGGGACGGACGATTGGCAGCTTTATGACACACTGACTGTTGCATGGTGATGATATTGCACATGATGGCCATTTGGAAGGCCGCTATGACAAGACTCAAGAGGACTGGTAAGGTAATATTTTCTTATCAGCTTGTTCCAGGTGCTCTGATTTACTCACTAGGAGGATGCTCTCCCATGACATCCAGCGAATGGGCAGGACCGCCCGGCCCTGGATGCGGTAGTAGTCTCCTCTGTACAGGTTTCGACTCATGCCAAAATCAGCAATCTTTATGGTGCAGTTCTTCCCCACCAGGCAGTTACGAGTTGCCAGATCACGGTGAACGAAGTGAAGCGAGGACAAGTACTTCATCCCAGATGCGATCTGCACCGCCATGTCGATCAGCTTGGCGTAGCTACGTGCGTAGAGACCACAGGAGACAGAATATATGATCTGTTAGGTGTTATTTCCTGGTCAATCATAACCTAAGTTTAAGTTAAGATCATACCTGACCACTTCCTTGTCTTCTTCTTCTTCTTCTTCTTCAGCCTTGTCTCCATCAGATGTCGCCTTCGCTCTGAGGTTGCACAGGAACTGATTCAGGTCTCCGTTTTCCATGTACTCGGTGATCATGCACAGCGGATCCGTGTCCATGCACACAGCCAGGAGGCGGACGATGTTGGGGTCCCTCAGACGAGACATGATGCGAATCTCCTTCAGGAAGTCGTTCCTGCATCACAGCCAGGACAAAACGGCTGGGTTAGGGACTGGGAAAAGATCTGGAGTCAGAGGAATCGGTTGTGCTTTTACCTTGCGTTCTTGTTTGCGTCTTCCCGCAGCGTTTTAACAGCAACAAGCAGAGGCGACTCGCTGTTTCCCTCCACGGACAAATCCTCATCCAGAAAGTCCTGCATGCCTCGGGCCTCACACAAGTGCACCTGTATGAACAGCAGTCCATCATTTGCATGGCACCACATGGGAGCTCTCTCTATCTCTAAAGTGTTGCCTGTTTATCAGCATGCATGTCCCAGTTTGGTGCTTTCGCCCTGCAGCGAGCTGAACGATTGGCTTTAAAGTGACACCGACTTAATGAGGGTAAAACAGAAAAAGAGCCAAGTATGTGCAGTTGTGCCAACAAAGATTTACAGCAACAAAACTGAGTATACTTCTCCAAACTGGCCCTCTCCCAGCTTCTCCTTGAAGGTGAGCTTGTCTCTGGGAAACTCTCTCATGGATGAGTCGGTGCCAGCAAACAGATTGATGTTGACAGCTGGGATGGAGCATGTGCTGCTGTCGGAGGACTCCTGCAGGCTGATGATATCTGCCTCTGCATAGTGCGGAGCGCTGTCTGAACCGGCTGCAAACGCTCTGCATGAGGCGCCCGACTCTGGAAGAGAGAAGTAGAACAAGACCCGAAGCTTTAGCCGAGCTCAAAGGTATTCATTTGTTTGTTTGTTTTTTGCCAGCTTACAGTACCGAGATGTTCAGAGGACTGAGCGAACTCGGGCAGTTTCCGGATGAGACGGGAAGGCTCCTGGTAGTCGGCGCAGAGGGGGTAGATTCTCTCATAGGTGGAGTTGGAGGTGGAGCCGTCCTCGCTGGACAGAGATGAGTGATGGAAGGAGAAGGCTCGGGTCTGGATAGCAAGACGAGCAGTGAGCTCGTCGTCCAGCAAGCGGCGGGATGCCTACATACGTGCGAGAGAGTGTGCAGCAATCAGCTGATCAGCAGCAGCATTGTCACGTATGGATATATTCATTTATCATTCAGTTATCTTGGGATCATAAATCTTATTGTCAAAGTTCATTTTTGTCTTTATCTCAAATAATCAGAATTTGTTTCCTCAACATAACCACCACCTGGAACTGGTTACCACAAGATAAACTGGTTTGTTGAGCTCAAGAGACGATCAAGTTTTAAAATGAGTCAATATCAGCCATTTAACCTGTAACATTAAGTTAAGCCATCCATCCATCCATCCATCCATCCATCCATCCATCCATCCATCCATCCATCCATCCATCTATCTATCTATCTATC
>JBBBVU010000008.1:4188636-4200030 GCA_037177055.1 Atherinosoma microstoma
CATACAGTATATATATATATATAGACAAATGATATATATTGCTGTACAACATCAATAAATAATAATTTAAAAAAATTCAAAGTAGCACTTACAAAGAACTAAAAAATCCAAGTCAATAGAAAAACAAAACAAAAACAAACAAAAAACCAACAGAAAATGTTAGAAAATGAAAACAGGTCAAAACTATGTTACAACAATTCCACAACAAAACAAAATTTCTCCTCCCTCCCCTCCATATTACTGGGGTGGAGGGGTTTGAACGTTCTGAAGATCCTAGGAGCCATGTTGCTGGGGCTTTTTGCCCCTGGTAGGGTCATGCATAGCAAATAGGTGTCTAGGGGAGGAACCAGACCAAACGCGGCTCAATAAAGGCTTATGATGGGTGAAAACGTGGCACAGTTTCCTATACCCAGACGTGAATCAAAGGGACCCCCCTCTGGAGCCATGCCTGGGGGTGGGGCACGGGGGCGTACGACTTGTGTCTGGGCCTTTGCCTATGGGGCCCGGTCGGGCTCAACCCACAGACTAAACATGCCCCCCCTCCCCCCTCCTGTGGACTCACCAGGTGTGGGTGAGGGTTGGGGGGGCGTTGAAAGGTGCAGTGTGAGTTGGGCGGCAGCTGAAAGCGGGGACGGTGATGGTCTGATCAGCAGCTGCAGAAGCAGGCTTAAGGGACATGGAACTGAGTTGGTAAGCGAAATTGAGCGGTTCCAGCTAGATATAGTTGGATTCACCTCAACATATGGCTTCGGCTCTGGAACCAGTGTCCTTGAGAGGGGCTGGACCCTCTTCCACACTGGAGCTGCTCGCAGTGAAAGGCGCAGAGGGGGTGTGGGCATACTTGTTGCCTCACAGCTTGTTGCCTGTGCGCTGGGGTTTACTCTGGTGGATGAGAGGGCAGCATCCTTCCGCCTTCGGGTGTGGGGATGGGTCCTGACTGTTGTTTGTGCCAATGCTCCGAACAGCAGTTGAGAGTACCCACCCTTTTTGGAGTCTTTGGAGGGAGTGCTGGAAGGTGGTCCTTCCGGAGAGTCCCTCGTCCTGCTGGGGGACTTCAATGCTCACGTGGGCAACATCAGTGAGACCTGGAGGGGCGTGATTGGGAGGATCCGAGTGGTGTTCTGTAGCTGGACTTCTGAGCTCCTCATGGATTGTCCATAACGAACGCCATGTTCAGGCATAAGAGTGTACATATGTGCACTTGACACCAGGACACTCTGCAGGTCTGCAGTTCGATGATGGACTTTGTAGTTGTATCATCGGATTTGAGGCCGCATGTCCTGGACCTTCGGGTGAAGAGAGGGGCGGAGCTGTCAACTGGTCACCACCTGGTGGTGAGTTGGCTCAGATGGTGGGGGAGGATGCCTGTCAGGCCTGGTGGGCCCAAACGTGTTGTGAGGGTCTGCTGGGAGCGTCTGGCGGAGTCCCCTGTCAGAAGGAGCTTCAACTCCCACCTCCGGCAGAGCTTCAACCATGTCCTGAGTGAGGTTGGGGGCATTGAGTCCGAGTGGGCTGTGTTCCGCGCCTCCATTGTTGAGGCAGCCAGCTGGAGATGTGGCTGTAAAGTCGTCGGTGCCTGTCGAAGCGGTAATCCCCAAACTCGTTGGTGGACACCGGCAGTGAGGGATGCCGTCAAGCTGAAGAAGGAGTCCTATCTGGCCTTTTTGGCCTGCGGGACTCTGGAGGCAGCTGACAGGTATCAGCAGGCTAAGCGGAGCGCGGCTTCGGCGGTTGATGAGGCAAAAACTCAGGCATGGGAGGAGTTCGGAGAGGCCATGGAGAACGACTTCCGTACGGCTTTGAGGGAGTTCTGGTCCACCATCCAGTGGCTCAGGAGGGGGAAGCAGTGCTCCGTCAACACTGTGTACAGTGGAGATGGGAAACTGCTGACCTTGACTCGGGACATTTTGGGTCATCCTTTGAAGCCTAGGAGGCACTGCTGCGAGAGGTTTTTGCATGATGGACTCAAGTGGCTTGTGATCACTTTCCACAGTAACGTGCTGTCCATACACATAGTGTTGAAAGCGTTTGAAAACCAAACAGGATTGCATACAGTTCCTTTTCGATTTGGGCTTCGCTGTCAGTTAGTGATTTTGAGGCATAACTTATGGGCTTCTCATCTTGCAGTACAACTGAACCTAATCCATACTTTGAACCATCCACTTGGAGTTTCAGCTGTTTTGCAGAATCAAAGTACGTCACAACAGGTCCGGGCTCTTGTGTGATCACTTCCTTCATTTTTCTGAAGGCTTGTTCGTGCTGTACATCCCATACAAACTCACTGGATTGTTTCAGGAGTTGCCGGAGGGGAAAATTTATGTCAGAAAGACGGGGCAAACTTTGACAAGTAGTTAACCATTCAAATGATCTCAAGCTCGCCTTTACCTTAAGGGGTTTCCATCTCCTTAATGGCTCGGATCTTGTCTGGATCTGGTTTGATGCCATCAGCCGTAAGGCAGTGTCCAAAGTAGCTGACTTCAGTAGCACAGATGATGCTCACTTCTGGATTTAGTTTGACGCTTCTCTCTCTGGAGAGCTGTAAGATGGCATGAAGGTTTGTGACATGTTCAGCTTTTGTTTTGCCGTATATCAATATGTCATTGACGATAGATGTGACACCTTCAAGTCCTTCATAGGTCTTGTCGATCTCTCATTGGAACTCATCCTTTACCGAGACCAGACCAAAAGGTAATCTCAGGAATCTGTAGCATCCGAATATGGTGGTAAAGGTTGTGAGCTTGGATGACTCTTCAGTCAACTTAATTGCCCAATAGTCAGACCTGGCATCCATGACAGAAAAATATTTTGCTCCTGCAAGCTTGGATGGTATGTCATCGAGGGTTGGCAGAGGACAGTTTGGAGGTTTTATTGCCTTATTCAGGTCTCTGGGGTCAAGACATACTCTGAGTTTACCTGTTCGAGGTTTCTCGGCTGCAACCATAGAATTAACCCATTCTGTAGGTTCAGTTATGCTGCTTCTCCATATTCTGTAATTCTTCTTTCAGGCGATGTGGGGCTCGTCTTGGATGGTGCACTACAGGGGTAGCTTTTGGATCAAGATGGATTGTACATTCACTAGGGAATAGTCCTATTCCTGAGGAAACATACACAAACTTTGTCTCTGGTGTTTGGGACACAGACATGACAAGCTGGATCAGGCCAAAGTCTAGGCAAGCTTCGAAGCCTAAAACGGGGGGTGCTCTTGTGTCCACAACATACACTTTAAGCCTTAATGCTCTGTCCTTGTATTTGCAGTTCAGGGTGCATTTGCCTCTCACAGTCAAGCGTTCTCCTCCATATATGTAAAGTTGGTGTGTTACCAGTTTCAGTGGCTGCAATTTTCCGATGGTGTTAAACATGTGTTTCAGGATCACATCAGCAGATGAACCTATGTCCAATTTGAAGCTGACTGTTTTTTGGTTGGGGCCGACTTGGGGCTGATTTGCAAGTCTGCAAAGGCTTGTGTATTTGTGCCGTTTTGCGTTGTGCGATTAATAGCATCAATGAACAGATTGTTACTCTCAGTGCTGCTTTCTGTTTTATCTTTGTTCACTGTATGCACACTTTTCTTTTACTTAGAGTGACATACCTTTGAGAAGTGGTTTCATTTTCCACATGTTTTGCACTGCTTACCCTTAGCTGGACATTTTTCCTCATAACTGTGCGCTGTTTCCACAATAGCCACATCCTGTTGACTGTTCGTTTGTTTCCCGTGATTTGTCAGTGGTATGGTTTCTCTTTTTGAACTGCGCATCCTTCCATGGCGAATTCTTTGACGCATGTCATCCGATAGCATGCACGGTCTATTAACGGTGGTTACTTACGCTGCTTGATATGGTTTACATTTGATCCATAGCTATTTCATGTGACCTTGCAAAATCCACAGATTTGTCCAATGTTAGCTCAGATCCAACGCTAAGTAGTTTCTCGCAAGGTGAGTGGATTCTGAAAACTATATGGTCATGGACCATCTCGTTTGCATAAGCACAGTCTTTGACAATGAGTCTTAAGTCTTTCACTAACTGTTAGAACGGCTCATTTGCTGCTTGAACCTTTTTCATGAAACTTGTAGCGAGCAAAGATCACGTTAGCTTCTGGCATAGCGTAGGCCTCAT
This sequence comes from Atherinosoma microstoma, assembly GCA_037177055.1. Taxonomy (NCBI): domain Eukaryota; kingdom Metazoa; phylum Chordata; class Actinopteri; order Atheriniformes; family Atherinidae; genus Atherinosoma; species Atherinosoma microstoma. Next base: position 4,192,752 of record JBBBVU010000008.1, read on the forward strand.
ACTTATCATAGTATGTTTTTAGTAGCTTTTCTTAATCTTCGGTGAGTGGCCACCTATTATAAATGTCTCTACCTTTTTCTCTAAGAAGGTAACTGCACTTTTCCTCTTTGCTCTTTCTCTTCAGCGGACCTGAGAACATTAAATCCACATGTAGCTTGAATTGCACCATGCTTTGGGGATGTCGTTAGCATCCCAGCACATTTGCGGTGGTGGAACTCCAAAATCCATTCTGCAGTCGTTGCTCAAAAGCCGTTTTTCACTCTGACACCATGTCTTGTTTTGTCTTAGTGCAGACGTGCAGGAAATGACCAGGACGTGCTAAGATTGTGTACTTGTTTTAATAAACTGGAACACTAGCAGTCAGGTTGCACACAAGAAGGCTTTACGCTTCATACATGTACCATAATGCATTGCGGTGTATCCAAGACACCAGGAACCAATCACCGTCTAGGATCTGCTTGGGTTGCATTCAGGTGCAATATGACAAATGTACTTCAGAACATTACAGATTACGCAGATGGTTGCTGTATTGTGATGTATCTAAAAATACATATTGACAATTAGAATGATCTAATAGAGTTTTACATGTTCCTCTGTCATAAGATTTGCATCATATTTAGTTTTTTTTATCATAATCACTGCAAAGGTAAAGCTTCACATTTCTGACCTGAAAACACACCTGAAGGTTTTTACTGTAAACCTGTTATACCATTCTGTAAGATCTAATGTCTGCACTAGAATTTATGTAGGGAATAAAAACGCAGTGTAGTCCAGCTGGAATAAAGGATGGATCCATTTAAACTATTTTCAATGTCTATTTGTTATTTTCCCATTTAACCTGGTTTAATTGATCAGTCTCATTGCTTATTGATCACACTGGACGGTTGCTGCACTGTAGATCTGCCCCTGCTGTTCCTCCACATGTCCAGGTTATTTGCACTTGTTACTGCTAATCAGGCACCTTATTGTCAGCACCAGGGTTCCAGAGACCCAAAATAAGAATCAATAGCAGTATTTAGCAAAACCAGAAGGTTTTCATGGGCATAACCCACATACTCAACTCTCCTGCTCATCCCACAAATGCATTTTCCTCACAAATGTGGCTCCATTTAAAAGGGAAATGAACAGGCTTTGATACAATAAAGAGATGATCCAATAAACACTCTTTTCTTTATTTTTTGTGCTAAGTTTATGTTCTTTTTCACTAGGCTGCTTCAAGAACCATGCACAAAAGTGTAATATCCTTGTCCCCCCTATATACATTTTTTTATTACACTTTATATCCCCATAAAACTTGCAGCATCTATGGGGGATGAGGTGCGCTCCATTCAGCAGACTGTGAGCTCAGCAGATCTACTTTTTTCCCCATCCTAATGCTGCTCACGGAAACACTTTGAAGATTTCCCCTTGCTCTGAACCCTTACCTTCATGGAAGTGAAGTTTCGGACGTGGTCAAAATCAAAGATCATCTCCACGTAACCTTTTGGGAAACTCTTGTTGCTCCATCCTACATAGTCGTATCCGGGCCACATGGCGTAGGTGTGACTGTGAAGGAAATCATCCAGACCCCAGGTGCCATCCGTCAACTGGCCGAGCCCTTTCGTCAGTCTGCTGCAGGCATTAATGGAGGATTTATTGATTAGAAAAACTGGAAGGATATGATTTTCTTTTCTTAAAAAAAACACTTGTTCATTACTGACTTCTTTTGGATCAAAATACAGCGCTCACTACAACCTTTCAGCTGATGCTCCATCATACACAGAGTCATTAAAGAAGACATCCAGGCCTCTGTAGATCATTTGGTGTCCATCTGGAATGCTATAAGACATCAGGCCATCTAAAATAGGCAAGTCAAACACGAACTATAAGGACTGATTTATGCAGACACCTACACTTCAGAGCAGTACAGCATGAACAACATTTTCAGCAAAAACTTGAGAAATCTCCACATGCTGTAAATTGGATATTTATTAATATGATGAGCATGTTCCAGTCTGTATAATGGAGAATTATGACTAACCAAGCCATTCACAGCCGTAGAGCTCCACTCTCATACACACAATCATGGAGTGGTCCGTGACGGGCATGAAGCGAACAAAACGAGCGATGATGGGAGGCTCCAGATCCTTCAGGACAGCATCGTATGTATTCTTGTTGCCCTCGATGATCTGGCAGAGGACAGGCGGGGGACACAGTTAGAAGAGCAAAATGTCACACCAAATCACGTTAACAATATTTATGTTTAACCTTTTCTGACAAAAACTTTCGATTATTCCTTTTTTCTTTATCCCCAAATTATGGAAATTATGTTGTTGCAAAATAACAATAAATGATTGATGAATTAGATAAAAATGAATATGAACGACTGTGGGCAAGAGACACCTTGTTGCAGTGAAGCTGAAGAAGCCTCTGACTGAAGACACTTTAAATATCTGCTTCTAAAATCATCACTGAAACCTGGCACAGCTGGGGTCCTACATCAGTGTCAACTGATTTTACAGTTGATGATTCCAGGGACATGTCGGCTTGATTTTCATGACATTAACATAAGCACTGTTAAAACTTGGACTCTTTATGGGATTATCATGAATGTTAACTGCTCGGTGTAGCTTGTTTTCCTTTTCTTGTCCTGTCCTGCATGTTTTAGATGTTTCCCAGCTGTAGCTCACCCGAATCAAATGAAATGGTTCTCCAACAGCTTGTTGTCAAGTTCTGCACAAGCCCAGTCATTTGAGTCAGGTGTGTTGCAGCAGGGAAACATCTAAAATCTGCAGGACAGTTGCCCGAGAGGTCAAGAGTTGCTGTGGAAAATCAAACTGCTAGCTGACAGTTATGTGAATAACAAAGTTCTGTGTACAGTATTTATACAATCTGGTCTTTATCAAGTCTTGAAATCTGGTAAATACAACCCCAGATTAACAAAAAATGACACATTACACTGTTTTATTATTAATTATTCAACAGAAACTAAGACCAAATGTGGTAAGATAAAACTAAGCACTCCCTTACTTCTTCCACAGTAATTAGGTGGGTATAATAAATGAATAAGCACCTCTATAAAAGCAAAGGTTTCGGCAGTTTGCTGCTCTGAAGCATTCAGGTGTGTGTTAAGTGGCTGTTGCTGCCCATCAATCTGAAGCGTTGTTAGAACATTTCCAAACTATTTGGTGTCCATTATTCTACAGTGAGAAAAATAATTCACAAGTGGTAAACATTCAAGACTGGACATCCCATAAAGTTTATCCCAAGATCAGACCATGTAGTGCTCAGAGAAACTGTAAAAGACCCATGAGATACATCTCAGACTCTCCAGGCCTCTGTTAGCATGTTAAATGCTAAAGTTCATCACAGAACAATTAGAAAAAGACTGAACAACTATGTCTCGTTTGGAGAGTCTGCAATAGAAAGAATCTTCTAAAAAGAACATGGCAGCATGGCTAGGTTAGCAAAATGACATCTGAACCCAAAACAAAGCCACAAAACCTGAACCTTTGATCTTTGCACAGACTAGACTTAAGTGGAGATAATTGACCGTAAATGTTAACATGTTTGGATTAAACCAAACACAGCATATCAGCACAGACTCCTCATACCAACTGTTAGACACAGGCGAGATGGAGAGATGATTTGGGCTTGGGCTTGAGTGGACCATGAACTCCTCTTTATACTAAAGTGTTCTAGAGTCAAAAGTGAGACTGTCTGACACATAAAGCTTGGCTAAAACTTGGGTCATACAACAGGATGATGAACCCAAACACAGCAGCAAATACAGAACAGAATGACTGAGAAGAAGAAGAACAAAGGTGCTGCAGTAATCCAGCCAAAGCCTGACTAAATCTGACTGAAATGCTGCTGCTGGACAGTAAGAGAGCTGTGCACAGACGAATGCCCACAAATCACAATGAACTGAAGCAGAGTGGACAAAAATCCTCCACAACAATAGGAGAGACTGAACAAACAATTAATTCAAGTTATTGCCCTTAAAGGTGGTTCTACTACTACTGAGTAATGAGGGTTCCTTCTCCCTTTGGTGCCCCCTAATGAAGGTTGACTCAGGATTCTGTCCTGAGCTCTCCCCAGCCAGTAAAAGTCAGTCTAATGTTGACTCATGTTTTATCTATCTCTGTCACTTTCTTTTCCTCGTATCCTCTGATAATGTCCTCTTGCTGCATTCAAACTGGTCCGTGGGTTGATGTCCAGTTGCTGGTCTGTGCTGTAAAGCAAAATGCAGCTGGATGAGATGCTCCAGGCTGCAACAAAAAAAAGTCAAGTGCGGTTTTTCAGCCTTGAGGAACTGCAGTTATTCCAGGAATGCACATAATAAATGTCAGTGTGCCATCAAAACGAGTCAGAAGGACAGAGTTTGAAGGTTGGAAACTTATGTAGTGTCACTTTAAAGTGACCCTACTGACTTTAGGAAGATTTCTGCCCTTTGCCGCCCCCTAATGAAAGTTAATCCATCTTCATAATCCATGTGTGGCTGGAACATTGGGGTGGGTGGGTGCACGCTGGGTGGCCGTTTGGGTTGTCAGCCTCTTGGAGCCCTGGGCCCTGCGCTCTGCCTGCATTGGGTGGCCGGTGTTTGGCTGCTGATCTTGGCCTGCTGGGGCCTATACCCGGTGGCAGCAGGGAGCTCTGGCTGGGGCCTCCCTCTCCTTCTGGGCGGATGCATGGTTGTCTTCATGGTGTGGTTGCTGGGTTGTGCTTCGGGATTTCTGCTCATCACCGAGATCTCGAGGGCACCCTGGACTGCCTCTAGCCATCGCACAGGAGTGGTAGCATTTGCACGATCACACTCATCATTGAACACTCTTTATTCCTCATATTCTGCATGCTGACACAGTAACTCTGTTGTCCTGTGGGTTTACACACTAAAAGCTACTTCAGTTTAGTTTTTTTTTTAATATGCATGTGTCTGATACTCTGGTTTTTGCTGTTATACATGGGTTTTTTTTCTTCAGCTTTTTTGTCTGAAGGATCATGATCTTCTATCTGGAGCTGATCAGCTCGGGTTTATTAACAGCCAGATCGGCTCGGGCCTCTAAACCTCGTTGTCTCTACAACCAGATTTGTTCGCTTGATCTTGAAGTTCTAATATAGAACTACAATTCCACGAATTCGTCTGAACCACGTCCAGCCAATCATATGTGAGACGAAACACGTCGATCCAATCATGTAGCAGAGAACTTAGTTGATAAAATACCTCAGTCTTGTCCAGAAAACCATCTTGTAGAACTTTAAAGCTGAACTGATCCATTTTATGTCTGTTTCTGCTTCAAAGCCACAACCTGCTTTCTACATCACTTCCTGAAATTAGGCCGACGGTGTGTGTGTTCATCGTGTGGTTACAAAATTACCTCCATTAAAAGGAATTTGCGTTAATGCGTAATTAACGTGTTAACTTTGACAGCCCTATTGTAAATAAATTAAAAAAATAAGAATTAGGAAAAAATTCTGATTATCAGGAGAAGCCTTATATGCTACCGTAAAACATCCCTTGGCAAAGCCAATTGGTTTGGCAGGTTAAAAAAAAAAAATTATAATCCGTCTTTCAACCTGTCTCTTATCTGAGATCTCCCCAGCCTGTAAAAGTCAGTCCAATGTTGACCCTTGTCTCATCTCTTTCTCTCTTTCCTTTCCTCACTTTCTCTGCTAATGTCCTCATGTCTTTCTTTGCTGAATCAGTCTGTCACGGGATGTTTCAGGGCAACGATGGCTCCTTAAACGTACAACATAATATCACTGTGCCATAAAAACAAGTCAGAAGCAGAGTTTTTAGGTCAGGAACATGTATAGTGGTGCTTTAAATAAAATCTTAATTTTAGGACCTGGTACAGACCAGTCTTGCTTTCTGGTCAGCCCTTAAAAATGATAATAGAGAACACTTTAATATCTAAATTATTCCCAGACTCCAGTTTTTGCCCTCAATAAGCAATAAATTGTAAAACACTTCAACTGAATGCAACCAGAGCAAGAAACTTTCCACTTATGCTCACCTGATTTCCTTTCCTATCATGCCAGCCCACCCAGTTACTGCCATCACGGCTGTACTTGATCCTGTATCTCTGGGCAAACTCATTCCCCATGCCGTCAGCATGGCGACCTTGGGTGCCCACCAGCGTGATGAAGTGCAGCGAACGTAGGTCCACCTGGAGGTATTCTTTGAGGCCGTCCGGCTCTGACATGATGTCAGGACACCAGGCCCCGTCGCCGTCTCCGTTGTCAAAGTCAAGCCTGAGGATGAGCGAGGATGAAAAGGAAGAACACAGAGTTCAGGTACACCTTGCACGCAGTCTTATGATTTTTTTTAATTTTTTTTTAGCTTTCCCACAAGGAAATAAAATCAAGAAGAAAAAAAAGCTGAATCAAAGTTGCCTTCCAAATCGTGCAGCAGTGGACTCAGACCACTGACTGGAAGCAGAGATGTCCTCATCCTGGATTTGCCCACCGGTCATACCCAGAGGATAGCGGCATATTTCTATAAACACACGAAACATCGTTAATACACGTGGCAAACATCAGGAATGTGAGGGTGACAGAGTGACTGCTTTCACGTGTCATCTTTTTTTCCTCCTTACAGATATTTGCAGGTTTTGAGGAGTTGAGTGGTAAGTGGTCCCCCTCCACTCCCACTCCTCCAGCCCTCTTCCTGCAGCCCTGCAAGGCCTCTAAAGCCAAACAGAGGCATCACTGTGTAGGTGCCAGTCTAAGCAAAATGGGTAGGGAGTGTCCACTGAGCTGCCCGCTCTTTATTTTTCATGCGTTTTCATGATTTTTTTTGCCACAGAGACGAGAGAGAAACTTCTCAGATTTTAAGGCCTGTTCTGGTTTTTGTGTGAGAAATATGGTGTTGACACTCGTACAGCAACTCAATGCACCAGAGATCCCTTGTTTACTTCCGACATCATTAATCTAATTAAAGGGGTTTGAGTTATATTCACAGTTCTACTCAAAAATCCCTCTGGTGGACTTTTAGGGAGCGGATGAACAAACAAGCCTTTGACTGGGGAAAATATTCCAACTTGTCAAATGGCTGCATGTGTGTGAGGGAATGTGAGTGTAGGTGTGTGTGTGTACTACCGAAAGCTACGCCTACAATTTTTTAACTTCCCCCCCCCCACAAATGCCTCCCCCCCACTTGTCAAAGCTCTGCTTGTTCAGAGGATATTTACTTTCTAACCATTAGGTAAATCACATACACAATCACAGGCACACACACACACACACACACACACACACACACACACACACACACACACACACACACACACACACACAC